>BRDA01036236.1:1353-17463 GCA_036984385.1 Crenuchus spilurus | reverse complement strand
GAGAGAGAGAGAGTGAGAGAGTAAGTGAGAGGAAGTGAGAGAGAGAGAGAGAGAGTGAGTGAGTGAGTGAGAGAGAGAGAGAGAGAGTGAGAGAGTAAGTGAGAGTAAGTGAGAGAGAGTGTGAGAGAGAGAGAGAGAGTGAGAGAGTAAGTGAGAGTAAGTGAGAGAGAGAGAGAGAGAGAGTGAGAGAGTAAGTGAGAGTAAGTGAGAGAGAGTGTGAGAGAGAGAGAGAGTGAGAGAGAGATAGTGAGAGAGAGAGAGAGTGGAATTGGACAGGACTTCACGCTGGGCCAGTCCAAGGCCGCACTTGAAATGCACACAGCTCTGGAATGTGGATACATCTGAATTATCCATCTGAAAATGGGCATTTGCTTTATCAGTATATCTACTATAAATATGTGCCAATGCTAAGGCTGGTACAGAGTCTGTCATATATCTAGAACACTGGATATGTCTGTATAAATATGACTAGCGAGTGAATATACTGCATGCTGTGTTGTGGACATCTATTCTGTTTTGGGACCTTAATGAACACTCATTGTCTCTGCCCTGGTCATGACTGTGTCATTCACTGAGAATTTGACTTTGCTGTACAAGACAAGTGGCTTGTTCTCACATTCTGTGGGGGGCCCACACACACACACACACACACACACACACAAACTCACTGTACACAAGAATAGACAAAGGTCTTAAAAAGATGTCATGTCACCTTCACAGCAGGATGATGCCAGTGCCTAAAATATGCACTGACACACAACGCTCAGATGCTGACAGCTTCTCATCTTAACAAGGCCCTGCCGTAACCGGACCGGGCCTCTGCTCCAAGGGCTAAGACTGTGGGGTGTGCAGGAAAGTTTATTGTGCTAATTCACTGCTACGGCAGCCCCCCCGCTTGTAATGGCATCACCTGCAGCCCGCTCAACATCTTACCAGCCCTCCCCTCATCTGCCGCCTGGCTAATGCCGTCCAGATTTATGGGGCTTTTATTAGCCTGGTCAGGTTACTAACACTCCAGTCCAACTTTACTGCAACACCCCAGCACCTCAAACAGCTAGAGAGTAAACAGCGAAAAATGGTTCTTAAACAAAAAAAGAGCTGAGCCAGATCAGGGGCCTACGATTATAAAATTACGCCCAATATGAAAGATCTGTGATGTTTAAACATTTACAAATGGATTTAAAATGTTTAAAAATCTTATTCTGTGCATTCCTATAGTGTTGTGTGAATCGTTTGCACTAATATCCTGTTTTACTGAACATTCATGAGTGGAGATGCTCTGGGAACCGGCTTATATACACTGTATACTGTTGGTCTTCTCCATCTGTCATGGATTCAGCAGTTTCACTGAGCAGGGAATAGGAAATTCCGAAATGTAGATCATTTTCTCCTTAATCACTGGTGGTAGGTCTTGAAGGAAGAAGCCTGTAAAATTACACTCAATTTCAGCTCTACAGTACTTGACTTATTTGATTACACCCCCTTCCCAAGTTTGGAGGGATAACTCCATAGCTGTGGCTCCATTTCTTCGCTTAGAGTTCAAGGCAAACAAACCGGCGCCTCCTGTCCTTCACACACACTGGAAATGTGGCAAACAGCGTACAAGAACGCTCGTTGTGACAATGCATCTGTCCTGTCAAAGGCCCACTATTGGCCTGTGACTATAAAGCAATGAGGCGCCATGCTGCACATGTTGCTCCATTGCTAGATTGGGTTTCACACACCCGTGTGGATGCAAAGGGCTGCCGACCGTTTGTTTGAGTGCGTATCTATGGGCTGGTATGAAGTGGCGTTGACAAATAACATTGCATCGCAGTCTGCCAACACTACACTGTGCCTACTATTTCAATAAGGACAGGAGCCATAACAATGTGAAGTACTGTATGTGGTTCAGCTCTTCCCAGGAACTTTCAGTAAGCCCAGAAAGGTCACACAGAATTCACAGAAGGATTAGTGTATCCCTATATTTATCAATAATATAAATGCATTCGAAGGGTTCACTGGAGTCCTGGATGGTGGGAGTGTTATGTGTGTACCTGCTCAAAGACGTCTAATAAATGTTGAATCAGGTGTTTTCCTGAGCAGGAAAACTGATAAATTGGCTGGAATCTGGCCTGTGTGGAGCAGCTCTGGACACTCTGCTCTAATTCTCTCTGCACTCTTTAAAGAACAAAGCAACGTCAAGCAAATTCAATGGTTTCAAATATGTATATGTGAACAGTATTCACAGTTTCATTCCACACCACTGTAAATGTACACCGGATCACCAGACATGTGGAGTTTTAATTAAGCTGACCGACATACGCCTCGTTTAAAGCTGTGGATATGGGAATTTTTTTTTAGCCTCATTTTAAATGATCCACCTTTTTCCCTTTTACTAGAACCCCACAGATGACCATAAACATCTTACAAGGCTTGTTTTGAATTTCATAGGTGGCGCGGAATCCTGCGAGCCGTCTGCAGCAGTTTTACAGGCGGGCATGTGCAAAGCAATCAAGCTACCGGCGAGCTGTGGCTCTTTAAAAAATTAATCAATTGGACGTGGCCAGAAACCTATGATGTCAGTGGCCACATGCCACGATCAGGAAATGTATCAAGAGGAAATGAGAGGAAAGACATGGCGATAACACAACGAAGCAGCTCAGTGTCAAAGGTATTACATCAGCAGTAATGGCCTCTATAGGCCTACAAGGGCACTAATGTGTATCATTATGCCTGAAAAGGTCCAAGTAACACTTTTAAGTATAGAGGCTGCAAACATGTTGTGCTGCTCTCTTAGGAAAACTGGGAATGCCATCTTGATTTAAACCAAAATCCAAGAATTAATCAGAAGAGATATTTCCCAGCAAAACACTGTGCCTACACTTCTCTTATGTTTTGTGTGTCGTATATGTCACATCAGAGAACCTCCAGAGTCAGTTTTTCGTTATGCTGTACTCAGTACGATGACAAAAAAATGAACTTAATTTACAGAGCCTATAAGAGGCCAATGCATGGTTTCAATACAATTTGCCTTGAGCAGATTTTCTATGAGCAGGCCTAATAAAACAATATCTGCCAGAGCTATACTGGCCTTCTAACCATCCCTGAAATAGCACGTAGGCCTAAGGCTATGGAATAAATGACTTGCTATCTGCTAAATTATTAGGTAATGGATATTTATGAGTGACAATAAAATAAGACAGTATTTTCCCGGTCAGGGTGTTGATTAGGCTATTAGAAGGAGCAAGGCCCCTCTCATCGTATTTTTGACAGCAACACAGCTTGGCATGGATCATGGTACACACATCAGGTCACTGTATATTTGCCCTCAATGACAAAACCCATATTCAATAAAAATGCCTTGTACTCATTACAGAATATTTAACTATTAACTATTAATAATAACGGAAATAATAAATAAATAATACAAAAAAAATTCATCCATATTAATATACTAGAGTCTGTCAAACCAAACAGTACAAATAAAGAGGGGTTATTTCCTGCAAATAGCTCCATTTGAGGCATTGTGTGCAAAAGCAGATTTGGAATAATTCAGATTCCTGAACATTCCTGGATATGTATCTGGTTAAAAAAAAGTGGGTTCACACTGAGCACAGAGGAGTTTGGTAGAACATACAAGCCTCCACTACTACCTCTCTTAAAACAGCTGTTAGTCAATTAGAATGTACATCACTGGACTGCTTCCTTACTTCCATCCATCTGTCAATCTACAAATTCCTTCATCTAAGCATGGCTGTAGTCAAGCGCTATGTGAAACAAAAATGACATTCCACCAACTCTCCATCCTATCCCTGCCCACGCCTTACAAAGACAGACCTGCACCTTCCCAAAGGATTTCAATCAAGCTGGAGAACTAAGCCTGTCAGATTAGCGGTTCACTGTGAAAAGGAAGCAGAGCAGGAGGCTTCCAGGGAAAACACAGTCCACTTTCACATGGGTGTCCAAGACAGGATGGACAAGGTTTCTACACAAGGTTTCACTTTCCTAAGATTCCAAAGTCATATTTCTAAAGTTAAGGCCTGATAATATTAGTCTAAACCAGAGAGGCGTATAGACTGACGTTATGGAACATCAGTTAAAATGTCCTCATTAGTGAGACATTTCTACAAGCAGCAATCTTTCCATGCTCACATTCTCCAGCACTCCTGAGAGAGACCAAAATGTCTTTTCTTTCATTTTTGTCCCTTGCAGAAGCCTCAGGAAGCTGCCTTATTTTGCAGGACTGCTGCACCACTATGCATGCCTTTATTAGGCCCAAACTGTGTTGTTCTGGCAGAGAAGAAAACAAAGTGCCTGGTGAGAGCAAAAGCTTGGCGCTGTGTGGGGGACACCTCCATTCTGGGAGGAAGAGTGGAGCGCGGCTGCAAAACTGCCGGAGTTCCCACATCAGATGCAAATGGGCCAGGAACAAATGAACACGGCCATGCAACTGGACTGCTGGTTGCCAGATCCCCCGAGTCCTGTACGAATGAGTTATTAAATCTTCACTGGGAGAGAGAAAGAGGGAGAGGGAGGAAAAAAGAGGGAAGGAAGAGGAAAATAAAAAGCGAAAGACCAAGAGAGCGACAGGTGAAGAGAGAACAGAGAGAGAGAGAGAGAGAGAGAGTGAGAAAGAAAGACTGGAAAGCATCGTGGTGAGAGATGTTAGACATCGCCGACTCAATCTCTCTCCTAATCCGGCGAGAACGTATTTTGACTGTCACTGCGATTGTAACTCACTAAGCTGTGCAGTAAGTGCACTACGTGGTGCTCCGCGTGCATTAAACAGGAAAATCTATTTAGTTTTCTGATGTTTAAATCCCCACCGTTTGCAAACCCAATCATTGCACACCCCTCCCGGATATATGTGTGCTTTTTTCAGCCATAATGCAATTACAGAGAGAAGCAAATATTGACGACATTTGTCTTGTGCGGCTCTGTGTGTTCAGATGTTCCGAGCGGACCTGTTCAGAATTCTGGGTGGGGGCTCTTGTACTTTGAGTGGGCAGCTGCAGAAGCTAAATATCGGAACGCGGCGCTTTGAATTTGCGGACACCGGAGCCGGCTGCTTTGAATTTTCGGAGTGTGTTGTGAAAGATTTCCGCTCGTGCTCAGCTTAGCCCTCAGTGAGGATTTGCATCCTGTGAAAATGTGCTGACCACCAGAGAGTAAACAGACGTGACCATCTTGACAAACAAGCTAGGTTTAACGTGCGTGTGTCCATGTTTGTGAAGGGCGTTAGTCATTTATTTCATCCACAGCAGATGAGTTGGACGGCACGCTTCAGCCTAAAATGACACCATCACTGAAGACATTACTGCTAAAATGTCTAAGTAAGACTTTTTCACAGTAAATGTTGAAAAATGTTGAAATGTACTGTTCACCAGCCTAAAAAGAGACAAAGGCAAGCGCAGTGTAGAACCTGCATCACGTCCTTACTGTGTCAGTGCTGCTATACTGAGCTGAGTGGCTGTGCAGTAAGTGGTCACTAGCAGCTGAACCGCAGCAGATCCTGAGAAGCTTTAAGGAAAACTCCTTGCACTGCATTAACTGAAGTTGATCCGACTAGTGGAACGATTCCAACGGCACAAAGACACTTCTGCAGCCTGTCAGAAACATGACAAAAAGAGCTGACCCAGGTACATATCCCCCTCTCTCAGGCTCCCACCCTCCTAACTCAATACCTGAACAAGCACCTCCTTCACTGCACCACACCCTACACACACATACACACACACCTTAATAAAGAGTCATCCGAACAAGCTCATTTATTTTCCAGAAAATTAACTCACTTTCAGTCCTGATTAATGATTTTAATCTAAATGAATCAAATTAAAAATTGAAAATTATATTTCCAAAGCCCACAAAAACGGAGGGAGGGGGGCACGGAGAAAAAAACCCCATTCCCATTTAACAAATGAGCCTTCAAATATTAAAAGATGACCAGGAGGAGAGGGAGGACTCTAATGAAATGTGTCCAGAGTCCGTACTTATTCCCTACATGCAGAAATACAGCAGAGAACGATGCAGCGGGGATGCAGAGAAGAAAGGAAAAAACTCAGATCCACAGAGAATTCCCAAGTTATCTTCTTTCCTTAATTATTATGTCAAGCTTTGTCCAGAGCCTCTCCTCCAGCTTAAACAAAGAAGGATCCTTTTCAACACACTCACACAAACACACACGCACACACTGTATTCTGAAAACAAAATCATGACATTGGCCTGAGGGTCAGTGAGCCAAGTCCTGCCCTGGTGGGATTCGGGGTGGAGTGTGGTGAGTAGGCGCAGACTGATGTTGACAGATTTTGTGCAGTATGGACTGATGTACAAACTCTAGTAGAAGCTGGCCTGTTCCTCGATGGGGCGGCAATGGCGAGCTGTCAAACGCTCAGCCGACTTAATAGACAAAGTGATGAACGGCGATCATTTCAGGTGCGGGAATATTGCTGAGAGCCGATATCTGGATGCCGTTTGATCGGATCACCATTGGATTTCTCCTACTTCAAACAACTGCAGACTGCGCCCACTGGATACAAAGAGATCTGCGCTGAGTGGAAATCGACAGATTCATGCTTTGGTTGCAAGAGCAAGTCAAACAAATACAACATAGCAAACACACACACGTGCACACACACACACACACACACACACACACACACACACACACAGCTGTGGGTCTTGCTAGCTACTGGCTTCCTCTTCCTGGCTTTCTCCTGCCTTTCTGGCTGATTACGAGGTCATAATGCAGGGCTTTGCTGTGCCCTTTTTATGAAGAGCCACACTTCATTTGGTAGCCCAATCAGAACAGGAGCCTGAAATTTAAAGGGCGCCATAGAGCCATGATGGAATGACAAGAGAATAATTGAAATGTTGGAATTCATAACTGGAAACATGCTGCTATCTTATGGTCTTGTCCCAGCACACACGCACAGCTGTGCCTGGCCCTTCCAGCAGCCGAGCTGTGCTCATGGGCTGGGCTATGGCAGTGGTTTTATGGTAATTGAGGCGGTTATACGAGGCAGCCGTGGACGGCTTCTTTCTTCCACCGTGCCTTCAAGAGGAATAAGCAGGTGTTATCTTCGGGCCGACAGAGCCTCCCAATTGTTGACTCAATAATACAAGAGCTCTCTTATCAGGGCTCTGAGGTGACTGATTGGCAGGCCGATATGTTTAGACAATGCAGCGTATTCAAACTGCATTCACCCAGCACCCCGTGCTCCACCTCACAGGAGCAGAGTAAGGGACAAATGGGGAGAGAGGGAGAATTAACAATATGCACTAGACTGAGTTTGCTTAAGCATTTCTGCTTAGATTTAAAGAGGGCTCAGTCACTTAAACATGATCTCCATGTCTTTATCAGGAATGATGAGATAAACTGGGACAGGAGGCATGCAAAGGGCACTGTTGTTGTTATTCATAGAAAAACAAGAACAACAAAAATAATAATAATTATTATTTATTATTATTATTATTACTATTACTATTATTATTATTATTATTATTACTATTATTATTATTATTATTATTACTATTATTATTATTATTTGTTATTATTATTATTATTATTATTATTTATTATTATTATTATTTGTTGTTATTATTATTATTATTACTATTATTATTATTATTATTATTACTATTATTATTATTATTTGTTATTATTATTATTATTATTATTTATTATTATTATTATTTGTTGTTATTATTATTATTATTTATTATTCTTATTAATTATTATTATTATTATTATTATTACTATTATTATTATTATTACTATTATTATTATTATTATTATTATGTGTAGTAAAAACTGATCGAGAGCTCATTTGCATAATGCTGTCTTCTGGATAAACAGTATTGCAAAGGGAAATACTGCATTATCCACTAACCATCCACTAACCAATATGTTGTGTAGTGCATGTATTCCAGGTCCTGCATAACTGAGACATAGACGTGCTCTGTTTGGGTAAAAAATTAGAGAATGTTTGTGAGAGACAGCAAGCTATTCAAACCAGATGGCCACTAAAAGTAGGGGCATCCAGCAGCACTGCCACCTCTAAAGGATGCGACTTTTGCTGTGATTTGGGCTGACGGTGGACTCAATGAGAGCAGATCAGTGAGGTGTGTGCTGTGGGCAGGTGGCTGTTGGCCACCGTGGCTCCCCCAGTCATTCGATTAGAGGTGAGATAGAGTGCCTTCTTCTCCTCGAGCCACACTTCCACATCAAACAGGGGAAAATGAGATGGTGCTGCTTCTGTAAAACAAGCCTACAATCTGTCAAAGTACAATGTAATTTCCAGCTGATGTGACATCGTCCCGCTCTCTCCCCTTTGTCTCGGTGACTGTTTGGTGACTAAACTGCAAACCAATTCTATTTCAGTCTGTGGGAGTGTGTAGTGTGAATTTGCACAAAGGGTCTATCATGCAATAGTTGTGCCATTAATATAATTAGCATTAGTGCTAATCAGCTACTGTGACCTAATTTCCACACGGGTAATGTGCACAGCTTCAGTTTTCATTCCTCCAACACCTTTAATATCATCGCTCTCTCTCTCTCACACACACACACACACACACACACACACACAAGCTCCCCCACGAGTCTCCTTCACGTAGGCTCTGATGCTAACCCATTAGTCAATGTGAACTACTTGTTCGAGTGTACACTTGAGAGAGGGTCATATTGACAAACATCACATCTACAAGTGTGTCATATTCATAGTTCTGAAGGCAGTTGTTTATGAAAACAGTGAAGAGTGTCTGTGAGTGTGTGTGTTTGAGTGTGTGCTGAGTTAGCTTATTACCGTGGCTGAGGGAAAGCGGTATGCCTGCATTAACAAGGCCTCTCTCTGCCTCAACAATTCCTTGCCACTAAATGATCTAATTAAAGTCTCATCAGTCGTGTGTCTGAGACCGAGCTCCTCCACTGTGATCACACACACATACATACACCCACTTACACACACCTCTTTCCTTGCTATGGTAACATTTCCCCAGGCCTGAGTGATAGCAGACAGAGGCTAGGAACCGGTCGTCCACATGGAGTGTGTGTAGGCGTGTTTAGAGGAGTGTGTGTAGGCGTGTTTAGAGGAGTGTGTGTAGGTGTCTTTAGAGGAGTGTGTGTAGCCGTGTTTTATCTCATTTACACAGAGATAAAAAGAGTAATACAGACTTAAAAATACCAAAACATTCCACGTCTTCAGATTTTTCTCTAGACTACTACACATTCCTTCTCAGTCACCGAAAAAGTTCAAGAAAGTGAACACAAGCATTTAACACACCACTTCCAAAAACGATGTATAAATGCACATCAGCCACTGCTGACATGGCTTTTTTGACAGGTCAAAGTCTATCAGGAGCTGGGAGATTGCTATGGCATGGGCCTTCAAACATGAGGTCCAGTGCTGGCAGGCAGCTGAGTGACACTGGCTGTCTGGCTGATGGAGGGCGATTGAATTGGCAGGCCTTGGAGCGGCAGAGCAGAGGGGGGGAGGGAGGGAATAGAGAGCAGCGGGATGGTGCTAGGGGGTGGGCCACTCTGGTTAATATGAAGAAGGGGGAAGGCTGATGGGGTTGTGTTGAGGTGGAAGCAGTACACCTGCAGGCTGCTGGAGGACTGGCTCTGGAAGGGGAAGTGGGTAATTGCAGTTTTCCTCTGCCCTGTGTTTGCTGAACCTTTTAGACCATGCCATTGGTTCCCAGATTTTGAGAGAGTGTCTAGAGCCATTGATTGTTAACAGAGCACATCAAAGCTTGTCTCTAAAGGTGTGATCTGGATTACCAATACTTATGACTGCACAGATACATGTAATAAACACTCAGTTTTATGGGTCACAGGCTCCAGCTTCCTGGGCTTAACAAAACATTTAATATGATCCCAAATAGCTAGAATGCTGATGATGATATCTTCCTAAGCTTTACAAATACGCATTCACTTTTAGCCACATTAGCATACAATAGCAGACTTACAATAGTAGGAAAGTACAAATGCGAAAAACACTAAAGTTAAATAATTAACATTTGGATATCGAATGCTGAGTGCATATCAGTAGTCATGGGGAGTAGTTGGAATCACTAGAGCAGGTGCTCTTTGAAGAGCTCGGATTTTAGGAGTTTCTACATACATTCAACAGTTTAATTATAAATTAAACAGTTTAACAGTATAAATAACAGTTTTATATGATTACTGCCACAACCACGTGGCCCTAACATACAGCGTGTGTGGATTAAACACAGGTAATGTGTGCAGTCTGAGGGTGCAGCAGAATGACAAGGGTATGACCCACCAAAATCAACCTCTAATTCTTCCTCTAAAGAACCTTCACTTGTCAGTCAGCTCCACACTCCAGCTGCCTCTGCGTTAGACTGACAGGTGTACAGGGGGCACAATAACAGTGTGTGTGTGTGTGTGTGTGTGTGTGTGTGATACTTGTCAGGGGTCAGAACTCAGCTGCTAGGAGTTTGTGGTGGTTATTTTCTATTTGAATATTGAATACTTGCCTCTCATGTGTTCACATTACACTACAGTGAATACAGGTTTAGCCTTTTATTTTTTAAACCAACAAATAACAAATAATCACATCTGTTTGTAAGAGGAGTTATCTGTCAGTTTACACCAAAACTGGAACATGAGAAAATTAAAGAGATATCCCGCATCGGAGGCCGAGATAGCTGTGGGGATACAGCTGATAGATGAACGCACTGTATCAAATTAAACAGGTCGTTTCGATACTATTTTTGGATGAGAAATTAGCAGGTGCTCAATGACGTGCCTTATGGAGAAGCAACTCTGAATAGAAATGCATTTATAATGCTTAGTTTAATGCCCATGACCTATTTAACTGCAAATTACACGACTGTGTACACTGTCACTCGAACGGCATACACTAGTAGCGTCTTGTTTTTGCCGTTGTGGGGGTATGAGCAGCAGAAAAGGGCACTATTGTAGTTTCAGTACCACTGGGCAGCACATTTCCAGTGTCAGAGGTGTAGGGTATGTGTAATCTTTCACATTTTGATGATTTGCAGGTTCGTGTGTTGAGTATTAGCACTATAACCAGGGTAGTCACACATATTGTGTGTGTTAACGTGTACGTGTGTGTCACTCTGACTGCAGGAATGCTCGGTCTCAGCGCTGCCCACTTGCCTGCCAGCCCCTGCCATTCCCAGATTGCTATTATCTAGCCTCTCAAAGCCAGCAGGTCCACACTGAGCCAAATTTAGCCTGCACAGCCCCCCCAGGCCTCTGGTAGAGCAGCATGCCACTCCAAACTCTTCCTCAGCCTTTCACGTCTGCCCTCTCTTCCTCAATCACTCCAGTCCACATAAAGATTGATAAAGGGCTTTGTGACATACACATCATGTGCCTACAGAGATGATGTGTATGCGTGTTTATTTGAGTGCGTGGGATTGGTGTTACTTCATCCTAAGCGAAGGCAAATGCTTTTTGAGCCATTCTGCACAGCAGAAGGCTGCGATCAGGTCACGGCATGGCCGTCAGCGCCGATCCGGATGTGGAGGAATAGGGACAAGGCTCTGGGCGCCAGCTGTGCATGTGGGCTGCCCAGTGCCAAAAGCGCCCCCCCCCCGCCCCCCCTGCAACCAAATCAGCCCGGCCGCCTGGAAAAGTGCAGTCTGTGGGACCCAGCGTGGGCCCCCACTATGCAAAGAACCAGCTTCTGCAGGCAGCAGTGCAGAACTGGACATGCAGGAGAGCCCTGTCCGGCTGGCGATGTCACGCCCAAGTGGAGCCCAGTAAGGAAATTGCTCACAAATTACCAAAACAAAGCAGAAGGAGGCAGCCGCATTGGGCTAGCATAGGCAAATCCAGGCAGGGTGGACCTGGGCTGCACAGAGTGTCGGTTGGGATGCAGATCATTTCTTGTTTGCGGACACTGCAGTAGTACCGTTGCACTAAATTGACAGAGAGAGGAGTGACTGGCTGCACCACAACTCTGTGGTGGCAAACATGAACCAGGAAGCATTAAAAGGTCAGAAAGTACTGGCCAAAACTGCCACGTAAACGTCCCACATGGGGCATTCTGCTCAGGACTGTGTACAAGATAAAGCTATCCAGGGCAAATGCTGATGGACATACAGAAATTCTGGAAGTTATCCAAGATCTATTTGGGATGCACTCAATCAGACAGTGCCACGATTGCTTGCACTAGGAGCTCCTGGCAGGCTGGAGTTAAGATGTTTTCACCACATTGCATGCATTTATTCTGGTCCGCCGGGACCACTTGGCAGCAGAGATAGCCCCTGACTATATCTCCGACACTGTGCCACACTATCGTTTACCAAACTGTCAGGATTCGTGTTTAGACAATCATTGTGTTTCCCTTAGTCGTTGAGGGCTGAGTAAGAAAAGGGAACACGCCAGAAAGAAAAGTCAGACAGTTTACAGACAAGCAAGTGCTGGCATGTGCAGTATGCTCAAAAGCACTGGTGATAGTGGCATGGCTGTGCCAAGCTTTCCACCAATAGAAAGTCTGCCTCAATTAAGACAATATTGTCAGGGAGAATAACCAAGCCCCCGTCTTGCTCTGCTCTGTCCCTGGGGGTTGTGAAAGGACAGACCTCAAGCTGTCCCTCTGCCTGCTTCTAAAGGATCCGGAGCAAGCAAAGCGCTAAACAGACACAGGGAATCTCCCAAAGTCAGCAGCCTGGGGAAATCTTCTCTTCCTGGCTCCAGTTCCTCCTTCGTCGCATCCCACACAGGGACTTCCACCAATCCCCCTGGCGGCTTTATTCAAATGCCTAAAGAGGTCATTTAGTTGGGGATCGCACACACAGGGAAAAAGAGAGAATGAGCAGATCTGGGGAAGAGGGATTAGGAAAAGAGTGGAAGGAACAGGAAGAGGAGCAGAGGGTATTTGAGTGCTGCGGAAGCTTCTGTTACCTCAGTCGAGATGAAATGGAGAAAATGCACGAAGCTGACCTTTCTCTCGCCGCTGAGAAAAAAAATGATTGTGAGCAATTAAGTAGGAGTTAATGCCCTAATTATGTGTGCCGTTTTAGGCAGTGCCAGAGGGGATCTCCGAAATAGCAAATGGGGGGTTTTGGATCGTGGGGGCATCTCCAGCTGTTTAAGCCCCACACTCAACCTGTGCACAGAACCTGCTCTGGGTTTTAAAGAGGTCTGAGGGAAGGGCAAGTACCAGCTCACTATCCTTATGGTTACATTACAGGAACGATTTACACTTGCATCCGAGCAACAAACGCGTGTTGAGATACAAGATAAGCCAGGTAGTGTCTGGCTTCACACAACATAATTATGTTCTATGTCAGATGTCAGTCAGTGTGGGAACTGGACAATGTGTTGTACTGGCTACTGAAGCTGGTGCAGCTGAAGCTGGATAGTTTACCCTAAGAGGAGAATACCTGGTGGACCAGCACAGCAGGGCTTTCGGCTGTCTTTTCCGCTGTGTTTACTGACTGCAGAAACATGCTCAAATGTTCTAGTGCCATTCACTCGATCTGGATCACAACAAAGATGGCAGCTGCAACAGCTAAGGAATGGAAATGTAGATGTCTACAGCAGTAACTGCAAAACAAACTGGCTGTGTAAAAAATGGACTTGCCAAAGCTGACATTTAGAAACAAAGGCAAGAGTGCTATCCAGAAATAAAGTAGGACAAACCAGAGTGAGAAAATGGGAGAGAGATCGAGAGAGGAAAGGGAAGGAAGAGAGAGAGAGAGAGAATGACTGCATAATGATATCACCCCCTAGAGAGCCCTCTTTAAGACAGAGGCTCTCTATTTCGGGGAAGCTGAGGTGGAGGAGCGTGCTAGGTGGAGGGTGGTCTCAGACGGGTCCTCTCCTTGGGCTCTAAATGAATGGCGGCGTTGCATAATCCAGCAAGCCTCGCTGCTGACAGCGCAATGATTTATGCCCTCCGTCAGAGGGGGAGAAGAGTGCAAGAGTGAGGCACGAGCAGTGGAAGAAGGGACAGGGTGTGTGAGCACGAGAGAGGAAGAGGGAGCTAATGAGAGAGGGGAAGAAGAGAAAGGGAGAGATTAGACGAAGAGATGGTGTGGGAACACAAAACAGTAGGAGAGAAGGGGAGGAGGTGAGACAGATGCACTCCATGGGGCTCCTGACGAGACAGTCTGTCTCTCTGTCTCTCTCCAGCCTCACCCACTGCTTCTCTCTGAAAGACACTTGGGATGACTTAAGTCTGACAGCTCGAAGTCATCACCATTAGAGCTAACCGCTTTGTACCACAGAGAGATGTAAAGTAATAAAAGGTTGAGGGGGAAAATCTAAACAGCATCTTAATCTTAACCCGATTGACTGAGCTGTCTTTCTTCTGTCACGCTGTTGTCAGGGGTGTAAATGACACTACTTAGCAGCTCATTTTAGGAAAAATTAAAGATGGAAAAAGGATTTTCCAACATGGGAAAGACTTGTAAGATCTAAAGTAGCTTCACTTTGTGCAAACTAATCCCTGTAAGTTCCCACAGTACTTCTAAACTGTACTAGAAGAACAGGTGACACTAGTCAAGCTATTCAAGAGCTGGATGGACATCCGAGTGTCCGAGGCAAAGACCCAGTTGAGGCTCACTCTCACTCACTAACACAAATTTGTGAGAATATACATTGTAGAGAGAGAGAGTGAGATGATAAGTACCTCAGCCCCACTCATATAGAAAGGCAGGTCTGGCTGCTTTGCTTCCACGGCTGCTTTCCTCCCCAGAGAGACTGTCTAGTGGAGAGAACCTGTGCTGTCAGAATCCCAAACCGAGGCCTTCATTAGGACTGCTGCTTGCTATAACATGGCCAAATAATTGGAGGGCTCTAATTGCCTACTTCAGGAATTACGTGTTACATATTCGGAAGGTGCGTCCCACCACTGCCAGACTGGGCGTCATCTCTCTCCCTGACTCTGCTGGGAACATAGAGGTGTGCACATACGCTGCACAGTGAAAAAAGAGAGGGGGTAGAGAATGCCAGAGAGAGCAGTAGGTAATGTCTGTTTTATATCAGGAAGAATGCAGTGCTTTACTATTCCCAGAGGAAGTGACAAATGAATGTTTGAAGCTTTCGCGAGAAACAGGCAAAGTGTGTTGTAGTAATGGCGCAGGAGCACGTATGTGGAAGATGTGCTTAAGTAGCCAAAAACTACATTATGTAGTGTAGTGCAGCAGCAGTTACAAGGTGAGGAACATTATTCAGAACGAGAGAAAAAGAGCAAAAGAGAGAGAAAGATGTAAGAGACACATTAAGCTTTCTCTGGAGGAGCGCATCCATCTGTGGGCGCAGACATGAAGGATGAGTGTCCTGCATCATCATCATCATCGCCGCCATTCCTGCACACCTATTCCAGAGAGGGAACATTCCACTCAGCCATACACACCTGGGGAGCGGTGCTGTACTCCACGGGCTGAGATTCTCTCATAATGTGTGTATATACTGCATATGTGTGTATTCTCTGTTGAGCCAAAACATTAAGACCAATAAGTTAGCATGACACTGACCTTCGTCATGTTGCTAAAACAGCGCCGACATGGACTTACACGCACATACACATATGCTCTTTTCTGATTGCATGCTCTGCTCTGTGGGCAATGCCTATTCTGAAGTGCGGACTAGATCTCTCTGATATTTAACATTTTCTGACCACTGTACAACACAGCCATAAGCAACTCCATTCCCTCCTCAGCATCCTTTAGCATTAGCATTTAGCAGGTTAGCTGCAGCTCTTCGTGAGGCTTTCGGGCATGTCTCAGCCTGTCTGTGCACCCGTGGATGTAATTTTACAGCTGGGTGACTGGAGGTAGCCGCGCGGCAGGTGGCTAGCCCCCAGGGTCAGAGAGAGAGGTAGTCGGAGGCAGCAATTTCCTTGTAGCTAGAAAAGTGTGTGTGTCTGTGTGTGTGTGAGCGTGGGTGCTCTGTGTAACTTGGAGAGAGTGTGTGAACCCTGAAGTGAGTTTTGAGCAGTAGTCTCCTTGTGCATATGTATGAGTTTGTGTGTGTTCCACTTCTTTCCTTGTCCGGTAGAGTGCTTGCTGGGAGATTTGGGGAGCCCTGTGGGGCCTGCTCTTGGTAAGAGCAGGGATTTCATCACAACTGTGTGTGTGTGTGTGTGTGTGTGTGTGTGTGTGTGTGTAACACTACTTTAGGGA
>BRDA01036226.1:0-13887 GCA_036984385.1 Crenuchus spilurus | reverse complement strand
GGATTTTTTCTTTTAGATTATGTCTCTCACAGTGGACATGCACATAAGATGAACATTTCAGACCCCTCCATGATTTCTAAGTGGGAGAACTTACACATGTGCAGGGTGTTCAAATACTTATTTTCCTCACTATATATATATATATATAATTGAATATTCCTTTCAGGTGTTGTAAGAGTGCATATTACAACCTTATCAAAGCACATAGCATATATCTGACCCTATCCTGTTTTATTTCTTCCTTGTTAGACTTGTGAGAGAAGGTACCTGTGATTTACAGTGTGTTCTGAGATGGATTATGGCACTGCGGGAGGGGTAAACTGGACCTGCTGTCCTGAGGTGTTGAAATATACTAGCTGGAATTCTGAGGAGCTGGATATCTAGCAGTAAATGGGACATCCTTCTAATGGTGTAGGAGGCATGTGGTCAGATCAGTTGTTGTCACACACCGTCTGAGTAAGAGCTGGAGAGGCATTAAGGTCAGGGAGGTTCTGAGAAGGGCCTGGTGCGAAGTCAGGAAGGAATCTACCAGCACTCCCACTGGTTCTGCTTGCTGTCACAATGACACAGAGAATGCAGCCCCAATCCTCTCACTAGCCTCCATTCTCAAACGCAGCCCACTCATTACCCTGAGTTCACCCAAGGAGGTTCTTAAAAACCATTTTTTACTGCTAAGCTTAATCCTTACAGTTTGTTTTCTTTAAAGCTGGGCTGTGGGAAGATCTGCACTGGCACACATACACACACATACACTGCCACAGACCATCCCTTCTGCTAGCATTTCACCAGCTGAATGTCTGAATCAGCAGATGACCTGCCAAAACCATGACCCCAGCATGCACTTGACTCACAAGCTATTTGAAATGTTAGTTTTCAGATCATGGGGAAAAAAAAAAAAACTGTTTATTGTGAAATGTTACTGAACTCTACTGAACTTTATGTTAGAACTGGGTCATATGTTTTCTATGCATTTATTTATTTATAAATAGAAAACATATGGCCCACCAATAAAATAATGTCATTTACATTTTGAATAGGAATAAAATCTCCTTCAGCTGTGAAATTTTTGTTTTTGAAGATTTTGAATATACAGTGGAAATAAATACGTCTCTATGAATATACATTAGATGAACAAAAATATTGGGTCACCTGCTCATTTATTGTTTCTTCTGAAGTCAGGGATATTAAACAAAGAGTTTATCCTGCTTTGGCTTATCTAGGCAAGGCTTTCTACTAGATTTTGGAACATTGTTGTGAGGATTTGATTGCATTCAGTGACAGCAGCATTAGTAAGGTCAAGATATTCAATGATCACCATCCCACCTCATCCCCAACTCCCAAACTCATCCCAAAAGTATTGAATATAGCACCATCTTTCTAGAGAACACAGTTCAACTGCTCAACAGTTCACTGCTGGGGGTCTTTATACCCCTCTAAACCATGTTTGGCATTAGGCATACATACATACATACACATTACACTTATATAGCGCCTTTCTAGACACCCAAGAACGCTTTACAATCAACACACTCAAATACACACACCGGCGAGAAGCGGCAGCCAATCGTGCACAGCGTACTCTCAACTGGAAGCGACCGTCCACCTGGAGGACTGCATCGAGCACTAGGGGATCACCCAGGACAGAGTGCCAACCATATCTGGGCATACATACATACATACATACATACATTCATTCATTCATTCATTCATACACACCAGGGTAATTTTAGAGTATCCAATCCACCTGATCCCCATGTTTTTGGACTGTGGGAGGAAACCGGAGACCCCGGAGGAAACCCACGCAGACACGGGGAGAACATGGAAACTCCGCTCAGATACAGACTCGAACCCAAGACCTCAGCGCTGAGAGGCGAATGTGCTAACCACTAAGCCACCGTGCCACCCAGGACTCCAGAGAGTCCTATTATTTTGACAGAACTTCTGTACAGCGACTAGACAAGCATTTGGACATAAATGTCAGCAATGGGTGCAACTTAAAATAGATTAATACATTCATTAGTATGGGTGTCCACAAACAGATGGCGATACCTATTGTAACTCATTATACAAAATTAATCGAAATGAAGGAGGAAACTACATAAAGTTATTTTCCTCGGTTAATTTTGTAAAGCAGGACACAAAGGTGGCTTTTATATCTTACATTAGTGTTTATATAGGGTCTCCTGAACTGATAGGACATGACCCAATTGGCCTTGACCAAGGCACCAAACTCCCAATTGCTCCCCAGGTGCTGTAGATAAAACTGCCCACCACTCTGGTTCAGTGTGTTCACTATCTCCCCAATGTGTGTGTGTGTGTGTGTGTGTGTGTTTCACTACACAGTAGGCTTAAATATGGACGACAACTTCCTCAGTCACTGTGCACTTTTACTTTCACTTCACAAATGCTGACATTTTTGTTTCGAGAAATCAAACGCTGAGTAAATTGCTCAGGACGTCATCTTCACTCACTTCACTATTCACACACCTCTCCTGCATTCTCCCCAAAATGTCCCTTTTAGGAGAAAACAGATTGAGAACAGTTGCTAGGAGACCCCCGATGAATGGCGTGTAGCTTTAGCGTGTTAGCAGATGCGGCTGTAGCCGCTAGGTAGCGAGGGATTTAAGAAGATTTAAGTGCAAGAGAGGGAAGCTGTGGAAGCGATAAGGGGAAGGAGGAAAGAAAAAAAGGCTGGTCTTAACACAGAGAAGAGCAGGGATTGAGCTAAAGCAAAAGCATGTCTATCCAATTCACACACACACACCCTCCCAAAAAAAAAAAAAAAAGTGAAAACATGTTTGCTTTATTTGCAGTGTGTCTCTGTATGTGTGTGTATACGAACGTAGCTCGACTGCCTTGCTTATTCAAAGCACATACATCAAACTCCAAAGCCATAAAATAATTAGAGGCATGCAGGGGGATTTGAGGGCCCTTACAGTGGGGCTAACCGAAACGGCATGCCGTCAAAGGCAAGAGCAGCCGCTTCTGTTAGTTTAAGTTGTAGCTTAGTGACTAATTCACTTGGCACTAGAGAGATACAAGGAGAAAAAAAAAAACCCAGAATGGAGCAGCGAGGGAGTTAAGTACAAAGGAAATCACCTTAATATGTTCTCATTAATGTACACAGCGCTTGCAAGGCTGCGTTTTGGTGCTTTGAACGACACTTTGTTCTTCCAGCATGCAAAGTCATATGAAATCACTGCTGCAGCAGAGTCGATCTAATCGCCCCGCAGATTACATTAACATTTGTCCGCTTATAATTACAGGCAAATTTTATCATATGAATCAGCAAGTCCATTGGTGCGGAAAGGGCCTTTTTGATACTACATCAGTGCCGTGAACGCCAGCTTTGGCACTGATGGTGCACTAAGGTACAGATGACTGACGACGTGTGTTTCTCAGATGAAAAGCAACAAATGCCACAACATTGTTGAACATGCATTCAAGCAGTGGCATCAGGCATGTCCTTTTTGTTTTTGAGGGGACTGAAGGAGACTCTAGCAGCCAATAGTCCCACCTCAACCTATTATTGCATCATTCTCTATTGGCACAAGGTCACTTTTAGTCACAGTTTCCAAAAAAAAAGATAATTCTACACTATATGTCTACATGTTTGTGCACCGACCTTCTTATGAATCTATTGCTAACACAAATGGTCTAATGCACACACATACAGCATGTCTAGTATTGCCAATAGAATAATAAATAAGCATTGTTCCATGAACAGGCATGTGCTAGAGGGGTATAACACCCCCCAGCATTGAGTTGTGTAGCAGTGCAGCTGTGTTCTCTGGAATGATGCTCTACTCAATGCCTTTTGATTGAGTTGTGGAGTTGGAGATGAGGTTGAGCACTGATTGTCCAACAACCTGACCTTTTTAACACTATTGTCCCTGAATACAAACAAATCCTTACAGCAATTCTCCAAAGTCAAGTAGAAAGCCTTCCCTGGACAGTAGACACAGTCCCTCCAAAGCAGGATAAACTCTTTAATACCCCTGTTTTTGGAAGAAACAAAGAATGAGCATGTGTTTCAGTACTACACTGTAAACCAACCTGATTAAACACTATTATTAACTAGAATAAGAGATATTATAACATCAATTTGTCAATTAGTCAACAAAAAAATTAAGAAAAACTAATAATTATTACAGAAGATTAAGTACAGATTTGTAAGCGAGTACAAAGGCTTGTTGCTGGGGCTGTACCTTATTAAGGTACATTAGAGTACCTTTTCATTGTTGTACAGTACTGTTTTTTAGTGTATAGAATATAATATTTGTCTATTAACAATTCCAGTAATCACTATTAATCAGTAGAATAGTAGACATTAGTGCATAATCAACCCCGATAAACATTAGTAATTAGTAGATTAAATGATATTTGTCTGTAAACAACCTCAGTAAAAAAGATTACACTTCAGAATATGAGATATGTATTCTTTAACTAGAGTCTGTTTTTGGAAAAAAAAATGTTATTCAAAATTTCTGATATGTGTTGTGATATTTATATGGCATGCAATAGTTTTTGTGAAGTAACAGCTAAACTTATGGTGGAAAGATAATGGCTTTACCAAAGGCTATGAATTCACTGTGAGAAACAAAAATGTGACACTCCTGCTTCACATCTCTACCATAGATGTTTGAGTATCTGGAGCATCGGCATTTGTGGATTTTATGGTAGTCTTCAAATGACTAGAAAAGATAATTGTCTTCGGAAATACATCTATAGTACATATTGTCATGAAAAATGTTGAGTTTAATTGGCGACACCACACTTTTGAGTAATAGTGTATTTACTGAAACCAGTTTTTCGTAGAAACAACCCGAATACTTGACAGATTAGGCTCAAATGTCACTTAAAAATCTACTCTTAAAAGTTCAAAATAAAACATACATAGAGCCTTATATCATAATTGACTCATTATATGCAGTTAGAGTTTCCAAAAAATGTTGGAGAGAGTAGAATAGCCTGCTTACTGCATTCAGCAGCCCAGGAAAACACATGGTATACAGACACCTCATACAGCACTAATTAGTGTCCCACCTACAACCATGGGGAACCATATACCAAAAAAGAGGAAAAAATGCACACATTTGACAAAATATAGCAAAGCTTTTGTGAAGTTGAATTTTAATTTGAATTAATATTCAAATCAAATGAAAAGCAATAACATAATGACAAAATGTGCAACATGTATGAAACAAACCTATCAGTTGTTAATACAATAAACATATTGAATGAAGATATGTTCTTTGGATATGATCCCACAAATAAGTGTAATAAAAGAGAGGAAGCACACTGGGGACACCATCTTCTTTCTTTCTAGTCATCTTTATTCCCCATTCATACTTCCAGATGGATATTTGAGCCGTACAATACAATAAAAAAGAAATTTATATTTTACATATGATGAATATAAAATATGACAGTTTACCTTTTTGAATTCAGTTATGAAAACAAATGTACGTTTCCATTATATTCTATGTTTTGGAGATGAACTAGTATATAAGTGTCTACTATGCTGATATGTAGAGTCTAAAATAGCCTATAGTCCCCCAAAAAATTTAAAAAATAGGAATACAAACTAACGCTTTTTCCCTTAATATTATTTTAAAAAGATGTGGAGATGCACGAGTATATCTGGATGCTTGTGTACATGTAAAAAACTGGGCATGCATAAATGTATATTAAATATAAATGCATTGAGAAAATATATTGCATTTTTCAGAACAATTTTTATAAAACTAGTGTATAAATGTCCCCAACAAGTGTCTTTAAACAACAACCAGGTCTTTACATCTGTGTATCTTCTTCAGTAAGGGTGGTAAATCATCCCAGGTGGCTCTTCATGAAGCTGCTTGAAATAATGCCAAGAGTGTGTAAAGCTGCTTTAGGGGCCTAAAACACTATAATTTAAAAATGTGGATTTTGGTCACTGCATAACTGTATATCTGTCATTTCATTGCAATATTATATATGTAAGTTATTCTAAAATGTAGAAAATAATAAGACATCTCTTGCATACTAAACTCTACAGCTGCTAATTATAACCAACAATTCTACTCATAGAAGTGATGTGACGGTTCAAAGCTACAGTGACTCCACCCACACGTTGTTCTGAATGGTCGCCTGACAGAACCAATCATTTGCCTTCAGAAGGTATTTCAATAAAGAATAAAAATAAATAAATAAAAACACTCACAGTTAACAACTATTGTGGAATATATACTGTATATATATGTAACTCATCACTTTTCCTTTTACATTATGACCAATAGAGGAAGTTCAGGTAGATAATGTTGGAGAAAACATTTTACCTCCCCACCCCCACCCTCCCAAAATACAGGAAAAGGAAACAATCCCAGTTTTTAATTTTTGTAAATGCAAAAGGATTTAGTTTCAAGTAATTTTTGAGCATTTTTATTGGTCTATTTGGCTTGAAAATGTAGTAGCAAATAGCATCTGCACTGGCGTCAACAACAGCAAGTGGCAACACCTTCATTTGAGCAGGTTAAAAATCCCAGCCTTCTAAGAAGACCTTAAGGAAGCCTGCTTGCAGCTGCAAGGAACTGGAAACTACTGGTTAACCTTGAGAGACCTTTGAGGTTCCTGGACATCATTGCAGTAACAGCACTCTGGCCAGATATAGTTTTGATGTCTGGTGCAATCAAACAGGTGGTGCTAGAGCTAATTGTTCCCTGGGAAGATCAGATGGAGGAAGCTCAATAAACCTGCTGGATGAGTGTTGGAGGAATGGGTGGAAGGCCCAATGTGAGCCTACTGAAGTCTCTACACCAAGTCCTGTGACTCCTAGGGATCAGACTCCTAAAGACTGTACAGGTAAAGAGCCATGAAGAACATCATGCAAGCATGTTGGCTGTGATTTAGGCGGAGGGATGAGTGGCGTAGTGCGATACCTGGCCATAAGTTGGGGCCTGGTCACCCCTGGCTGGGTCACTCAGGTGAGGGTGTCTGATGTCAGACCCGAAACACCCCGTAACCCCAGTTACATCACTGAAGATGTGTCCAGGTTGCACCACAAGGTGCATATCAATACTTGCATAAAATGTTGCATAACAAAGGCTATGTTACATCTACAAATTATATAAAAATAGCATAAATATGCATGTATTTTTATGTATTTAAACATTTTCTTACAACCTAACATTTGAAGTTTGCATATCAGACTGGACAGTGCTGCTTGAAAGTTTGTGAACCTTTTAGAATGTTCTATATTTTTACATAAATATGACCTGAACCATCATCAGATGTTCACACAAGTCCTAAAAGTAGATAAAGAGAATCCAGTTAAACAAATGAGACACAAATATTACACTTGTTCATTTATTTATTGAGGAAAATGATCCAATATGACATTTTTTTGAGTGGTAAAAGTATGTGAACCTCTAGGATTAACAATTAAGTCAGATGTTTGCAATCAATGGGATGATAATCAGGTGTGAGTACGGACCCTGTTTTATTTAAAGAACAGAGATCTATATAAGTCTGCACTTCACAACACATATTTGTGGAAGTGTATCATGGCACAAACAAAGGAGATTTCTGAGGAGCTCAGAAAAAGAGTTGTTGATGCTCATCAGGCTGGAAAATGTCACAAAACCATCCCTAAAAAGTTTGGACTCCATCAATACACAGTCAGACAGATTGTGTACAAATGGAGGAACTTCAAGACCACTGTTAGGAGGGGTTGACCAACAAAGATCACTCCAAGAGCAAGGCTTGTAATAGTCAGCGAAGTCACAAAGGTCCCCAGGGTAACTTCTAAGCAACTGAAGGCCTCTCTCACATTGGCTAATGTTAATGTTCATGAGTCCACCATCAGGAGAACACTGAACCACAATGGTGTGCATGGCAGGGTTGTAAGGAGAAAGCCAATGCTCTCCAAAAAGAACATCACTGCTCATCTGCAGTTTGCTAAAGACCACGTGGACAAGCCAGAAGACTATTGGAAGAATGTTTTATGGACAGATGAGACCAAAACAGAACTTTTTGGTTTAAATGAAAAGTGTTATGTTTGGAGAAAGTAAAACACAGCATTCCAGCATAAGAACCTTATCCCATCTGTGAAACTGCGTCTGGGCCAAGACAGCTTGCCATCATTGACGGAACAATGAATTCTGAATTATATCAGAGAAAGACAACGACCCTAAACACACAACTCGTTCTACCAAAGAACAGTTACAAACATTTAGTTACAGTTATTGCTGCAAAGGGGGGTCACACGAGATACTGAAAGCAAAGGTTCACATACTTTAGCCTCTCACAAATATGTCATATTGGATCATTTTCCTCAATAAATAAATGAACAAGTACAATATCTGTGTCTCATTTGTTTAACTGGCCTCTCTTTATCTACTTTTAGGACTTGGGTGAACATCTGATGATGTTTTAGGACATATTTATGCAGACATATAGAACAAACTTTCAAGCAGCACTGTATGTTGGCTTGGTTGTTAGCATGCTCACCTTAACAGTGAGGTATTTGGTTTGAGTTCCCATCTGAATGCAGTTTCCATGTTCTTCTCGTGTCTGTGTGTGGTTCCTCTGGGGTTTCTGGTTTCCTCCCATAGTTCAAAAAACATGGAGGTCAGGTGAATTGAGTACACTAAATTGTCCTGGTGTGTGTGTGTGTGTGTGTGTGTGTGTGTGTGTATCCAGTGATGGATTGGTGCCTTGTCCTACAGAAAAATGAGTGTAAATAACCTGCCCAGCACCCATTGAAGGTTTATTGGAACTCACTGTGACCATGATTACGTGGTTAAGTGTATGGGTGGATGCATGAATATGAGACTATTAGATTAATATTTCCAAATTATTAGGGATGAATAATTGACTATTGATACTTGTACATCTTCAACAACTAGAAAAAAAAAATTTCAAAATGTTAAACTGTCATACATTTTGTATTAATTACACATAAAAGTGTTTGAATAGTAATTTACTCCAACTGTAAATGAAATATTTAAATAAATTGACATTCTAAATTTCTGACCTTTATGAGCTCTGATATATTTAAGCCATACTGTTCATCATTAAAATAAAATGAATTGAAATATATTACTTTATGAGTAATTAATCTAAAATATACGAGTTTACCTTGTGTTTCTTTTTTTATGTACTATGTATAGTATTAACTGGACATTGCTGGATTACTACTCAACATTGCATCACATTTCAAGCTGCTTGACCCTGAAATGATAGTTTTGTGGAAAAGGGGGGTTTAGTTAATGAACACACATGAGGCATGGCTTTTGGACCTACACTGCGAAGACACTGATGCCTTTTGTGGTCATTATCCATTTGCATGAAAACAGTCCAGTAATGTCAAAGTGTGGTTAGAGGACCCTTCCTGTACCCCAGGTGTTCTACCACTTGGACTAATTTGTCTGATGATGAAATACATGTTGCATTAAATATCACTTCAGCCCAATCAATTATGGTTTGATACATGGGGAGAACAACAGTCTCTCGCTCCATGTAGCAGCTAATTCCTTATTGAGTCCTAATTGGTTTTACAGAGCCAATCACTGAGGTACTTGTCACTCATTCCCTCAGCTCACTCCTTCTGCATACAGACAGAAAGCTTAATTCAGGACAATTTGATATTCTTGATTTTTTTGGAAAACATGGCCTTACACGAGTGTGTGTACACTCACTGATAAATTCATGAAGTACCTTACATACAATTTTATCAGCTCCAATTACAGACTGTAGTCCATCTGTTTGTCTGTATGCATTATTAGTCCTTCACCTGTTCTTTAATGGCCAGGATCCCCACACGAACTCCACAGAGCAGGTATTACTTGGGTGGAGAATTATTCTTACCATTGCAATAACACTGATATGGTGGTGGATTGGTATTCTGTGTTGTACTAGACACATCTACCTTGGTGGTTCACCTATACAACCCCACATCAGAATAAAAAGTTGGTACATGTTGCTATTCATTCTTACTATGCTTAATTTAACTGATCCCAAGCGATGATGTTAACACATTTAAAGGTGTACAATAGCGCAGTTGTGTTGTGGCATTTGTTGTTTCAAATTTTTTTGACATATTCTTTATTCAGGACAAATCTGGACCGCATGAAGGCCAGTCCAGTAATTGTATCCTCTTCTACCACAGCAATGCCTTTGTAATGTGTGCAGCATGTGGTTTTGCATTGTCTTGTTGAAAAAAGCATGGACATCACAGAAAAATAAGTCTAAAATATATATTTTTCATGTTGCTCTAAAATTTTTGTGTACTTTTCAGAAATGTAAATGACAATTTCCAAATGCATTGAAATAATCCCATACTATGACAGACCTTGGCTTTGGACTTGTTGATAATAACACATTTTGACATAATTTATTTGAAATCACATAATAATTTTTTTACCTCATTAAATAACCCTAAATTCACTATGTCTTGACTTTTTTGTGCATGTGTTGCAGACAAAAAAAATGCAGGAATGGATGTATATTAACAAATAAAATGAAGTGTGCCAGACTCAATATGAAATATCTTGGGTCCATAGTGTCTGCAATTAAATATATGTTAAAGTAAATGTAAGAAAAAAAAAATAAATATCTGCATTTTTCACATTATCCCAACATTTTTTATTATTTCATTGTTGAGGTAAAAGCAGAAACAGTAACGCATTTGCTGCCACACAGTTTCTTCTTTCTTCTCATTTCTTCTCATCCTTCTCATTCAGTGCTTTTCTTTTTTTTCTTTTTTTTCTACATTGTAAATTAATCCTGAAGTCATCCAGACTATTAAGAAACACATAAGGAGTAATATAGTAAACCTAAATGTGTTAAACAATCCAGAATATGTTTTAGATTTTAGATTCTTCAAATTAGACACACAACTGGTCTCAAACACATTAAGAGGGCAAGAAATGCAAGTAATTATCTTTTGACAAGACACAGCTGTTAACTGAAAGCCATTCCAGGTGATTACCTCATAAAGCTGACTGAGAAAATGCCAAGAAAGCTGCATCTAAACAAGAGGTGACTACTTTGAAGAATGTAAAATATAAACATATTCTGGTTTATTTAACATGTTTTTTGTTTACTAAATAATTCCATATGTATTTCTTCATTGTTTGAATGTCTTTAGTATTAATGTACAATGCAGACAATTTTTAAATAATGAAAAACCAATGAATGTCCAGAAGGTGTGTTCAAACATTTGACTGGTACTGTATACCTAATGAAATGGCTTGAGTATATGTGTATGCATGACTTTTACCATTATGTGTATGCGTGAGTGCATGTTTCTGGACCAAAAGTCTTAAGTCCATTATTTAAAACCATATATATTGGCAATAAGTGGGGCAGCCATGGCCCTGTGGTAAGGATCTGGTCTTGTGACCAGAAGGTCACTGGTTCAATCCCCAGACAGGACATGACTTAAGTGCCCTTGAGCAAGGCACCTAACCCCCTAAATGCTCCCTGGGCACAGGTGGATAAGGGCTGCCCACTGCTTCAGGCACAAATTCTCACAGGTGTGTGTGTGTGTGTGTGTGTGTGTTTCACTGCACGAATGGGTTAAATGTGGAGGTCAAATTCCGTTGTGTGAAAAATCACATTGGCTAAATTGGTGAATCTTAATAAATGTGCCTTTAGTTGTAAATTAAACTGGCTTTAGAATAAATGCAAATAAACATAAGGACAATACATTTTGGGTTTTGAAAATGTAGTTGAGATGTGAGATTGTCTGTAGAACAAGACTTGCTTCTAGACTTGCAGATGTGTTTTTTTTTTTTTTCAAAATGTGATTATCTTCAATGCTCCTCACAAATCCTAGAGATTGGTTCAATTCCATCAACAAGAGACATGGGCTACAGGTGTATAATCCACCCCCAGCAGTGGAACTGTGTTCCTTGAACTGATGCTGCTCCATCCAGTACTTTTGGGATGATTTGGGGATGAGGCAAGTGATCACTAATACTCTTGTCACTGAATGCTATCAAACCTTCACAGCAATGCTCCAAAATTTAGTAGAAAGACTTCGCTGGACAGTAGAGACAGTTGCTCCAACAAAAGCAAGATCAAATCTGTTTTAATACCATTGATTTTGGAAAAAACTATGAATGAACAGGTGCCCCAATAATCTTGTATATACGTATACTTTTGTAAATAGCTATTTAAATGCAATTTGTCTAAAACATGTACACCGCTTTCACTGTGGAGATTCTTGTATGCATGCATAAGACTGTGATTTCCTGTTTGTGTGTGTGTGTGTGTGTGTGTGATATCCTGGCCTGGGGAGGATGAATGCAGCCATTCTTTCTGACAGATAATGGGATCCTGGCTGACATGTGATTGGATCTGCAGCGGTGGGCTCTGCCTGGCCCTTTCAGTTCCACACACAGATATCTGCTGTCAGCCTGTCAGTCAATTCATTACACACACACACACACACACACCCTGACGAGGTCAACTCCCCCATCTCATGCTCTGCCATTTCTTCCATTGCCCTGGCTGGAGTTTCTAACCACCTTTCAAACTTTCAAACTCAAACTAACCTGTCTCAACTTGGGATGAGGACTTGAATCAGCAACTGGGACCTGAGTCACGTTTTCACTCAATTCAAACTCAAGCCTTTGGGTCCACTACATGACATATAGAGTAGCAGATTATAAACCATTGGGTATCTCACTCTTCCCCATTCAGTTTTACTGATTTTTATGCTGAATAAAAAAATGCCCATCACACACTTCATGACTAACAGAGGCGATTGCTCTAAGACTGAAAGGGAAGCTCAGCTTCCCCTAAAATGTCAAAAAATAAGTGATCAATAATATACTGTTGTGTGTACATGTCATTGACTAAATATGCGCTACAACGTGCTCAACTTTTGTTCAGAATCAGCTTCTTATCGCTGGTAACGACGCGGCTTTCCTCTCACTCATTCCCGCAGCTTCACAGTGCTTTAAACAGGGTGGACGCTCAGCGTCCACAGAGTTCAATGGCAAAGCAAAGAGTGCAGCGAAACGAGACGAGTCATTGGATAAACGCTGGGCTTTGTCCCGCCCATTGGACGCCAGGCGTCTCTGGGGGTCTATGGGGCAGTGCACTGTCCTCAGCTGGCCCGGACGCTCAGCTTCTGCATGGTGATTGGATGATCTCTCTGAGGCTGAATCCCTTTTTGATTGACAGCTAAATGAGCGAATCAGTGATGTTTTGGTGTAAACATCCGTGGGAGCATTTTTTAAATTTTCATTCTGTTCTGAGTTGAACCGAAGACTTTCCTAATCCTCTTATAGCGCTTTTCCACCAAAATAACTCTGGTTCTTGAACTGGTGCCGTTCGGGCTTATGAGAACCGCGGTGCTTTTCAGTGAACCAGCCCGCGTTTCCACTAAGTTTTAGTTGAACCGAGGAAACGTCACGGTGTACGTCATCAACAAAGCGGAATTATAAATAAAGATGCCGGAGCGCATCGACTACTTGCGAGCATTTGTGCTCTTGGTACAAATGTTTGTTTCATTTCACAAGTCAAATCTAGAGCCTGTACATTCCCTCGTCCAGCTCCACTGCGCGATAGCTCCTTTTTAGAATCTCTGTAGTCCTTTTTTAGCTTATTTAGCTAATTTATCACTCGCTCTCTTGAACAATCAAAACCTGGCCGAGCTAAATCCTCCACCAGCTCGCTGTAGAGTTTCTCCTTTCTAATACTCCCCTCAAGTTTCTCCTGAAACTCCGGAGAACACAAAATAAACAAAAACTGAGTTTCTTCAGTGGACCACTGTACACTACAAGTCGCCTCAGTGCGCAGGCACATTTGGTTCGCACTGAAAAACCAAGTATTTTTTGGTTCCCGCTGCGAACGAACGTTCTTGGTTCGGGCCGGTATTTTTGTTGGTGGAAA
>BRDA01036213.1:0-10408 GCA_036984385.1 Crenuchus spilurus | reverse complement strand
AGGTCTTTGAGGGCCAGAATATTTGCTGATTGGCAGGTGTTCAAATACTTATTTGCAGCAGTAACACACAAATAAATGATTAAAAAATCATACATAGTGATTTCTGGATGTTTTCTTTTAGATGATGTCTCTCACAGTGGACATGCACCTAACATGAACATTTCAGACCCCTCCATGATTTCTAAGTGGGAGAACTTGCAAATTCGCAGAGTGTTCAAATACTTATTTTCCTCACTGTAAGTGCCCTCTATATGAGAGAGAGAGAGAGAGAGAGAATGTTCACTGATATAATGGCTGGATTTACACCAGTGTCATCTTTACTTGATCTCAGAGATCATTAGAACTCCAGTTTCTCTCGTACCTACCTGTTCATTTCACCTTAATGATATCTCTCTCTCTCGATAATTGTGAGACGATCCCTAACACTGCAGCAGGGAGCACAAACACAAAGCTAAGCGGCTGTATTCTGGCTTCATCATAACAAGTGTAGTTTAGTAAAGGTTGTGCTTGTAGTTTGTTGTCTTCTTTCATTTCAGCACCAAACTGTAACTGTGCTGGTGAAGCTGTGTTTTGTTGGTGAGGAAAAGCACAATTCTGAATGTCTAAAAAGATCACAGTGTCATTAAAACGTCAGTGTTCAGTATTCTATTCGGTTGCCAAATATTCTGTGCATCCCTAGTTTATACAGAGGTTAGGTTTAGGGTTAGGGTTAAGGTTAAGGTTAGGGTGGACGGTAAGTGTGTTTGTCCTGTAGCATCACAAACGTGTTGTAAATGTTGGGGTGAAGCCTTTCTTACACTGTACACCCCCCTCCTCCAGGCCGCTGTCACCTGAAACCTGCACTATTGCCACAACAGCAGCCTCAGCATCAATATTTGATAGCTTTGTGCTACCTGCCCTCAGGTGCTTTCCAGCCCTGAACCGTCAGACACACACCAGCCTGGCCTGGAGTTCTCAGGAGGACCGTTTCTCCAGATTAGATCTTCAGACCTAATTCTGCTCCCCTCACTCCCCTCTCCTCATCCGGTGAACCCGATCCCATCGCCAAACCAGTTGCTAGGAGACTAAACAAGAAAAGAGGGGCGACCGGGGCAAGACAGAGAAGAGCATTTTGGTGAAAGACGCCCCCATGAAGAGAAAGAGGGCCTGTAGGCCTGACTCTGCTCTTCTTAAAGCTGTTTAAAAGCAGAACAGCAGCTCTGTTTTTATACTTTTTCTCTGCTCAGGGTTTGAGGCGCCCCCTGGTGGACAGAACCTGTGTGCACTGCTGCACCTCCACACAGTCCTAAAACTCTGTTCTCTTCAGAAATTCACTCAAAAAGGGTCAAATCTCCCAAATCTGACCTTCTGTACACACACGGTGACACAGGATGCCAGTTCTGTTTTAATAAACATTATCATTCACTCCGAGTTTAACAGAACCGCATTTATAAATGTACACGGTCCTTCAAGGGCTCTTTAGTAAAGAAAATGCTTCTATATAGAACCATAATCAAAGGGTTCTTCAAACTGATCAAGGATGTGTTGTAGATGGTTCTGTGTAGAAAAAATATAAAAATGGCTCTAGATAGCACCCAAACAGGGTTCCCTTGTAATTACAGGTAAAGTTTGACATTAACAGTAGCAGAACCCATTTTGGTGCAACATAGAACCATCTACAACACATTCTTCATCAGTATAAAGAACCCTTTAATCATTCAATGGTTCATGGTTCTATATAGAAACATTTTCCTTACTAAAGAACCTTTAAAGTACCAGTTTTTTAAGAGTGTATAGAACCATGAAGACACTCGGAACCCTTTGGTTCTTCAGACTGATGAAGAATGTGTTGTTACATGGTTCTGTCTACTCTCTTAAAAAGTAAGGTTCTTCAAGGGTTCCTATGTAAATGAAATAATATCTAGAACCATGACCCCTCACTTGTGTGACTAAAGGGTTCTTTGTAGGGGTGCAGGAAAAAATCGCTTCGAGCTCGAATTGCGTTTCTCACATTGGACGATTCAGAATCGATTCTCTGTTTTTTTTGCGGGTGTGGATGTGCCTTCTCAGCCACCGTAGTGCTAGTCAAAACAAGGAAGCAGCGTGGGCTACGTACAGGCATGCAGGCCGAGCCGCGGGCTTTGACAGCAGCCATTTGGAAACACTTTGGATTTTACCGTAAACCCGACCCAGGTCAGAAAGGGCTGAACGTGACTCGTGTGATTTACAGAGATTACAACTGTCAAGTGTTTCGTTTGGATTTGAAAGAATCTGAAAAAAATCGATTTGTGACCCCAAGAATCGATTCTGGATCGATTCATTTGATTCCCAAAGATTCGCAGCCCCAGTTCTTTGCATGGAGAAATGTGCTGTAGATCGTTCTATATATATTTAAAAATGGTTCTAGATATCGTCAAATTGGCTCTGCTATTGTTACAATGTCAAGCTTGTAGTTGTTTAATGATGATGTTTTTGTTCCCTGCAGAACAATTTACGACACATTCTTCATCTCTCTGTCTCTCTGTGTCTCTGTCTCTGTCTCTGTCTCTCTCTCTCTCTGTCTCTCTCTCTCTGTCTCTCTCTCTGTCTCTGTCTCTCTCTCTGTCTCTGTCTCTCTCTCTCTCTGTGTCTCTGTAGGTGAATGGAGTGAACATAGAGAGTATGCGTCATGCTGAGGTGGTGGCCTTTATCAAACGTGGAGGAGATGAGACACGTCTGCTGGTGGTGGATCCGGACACAGACGAGCATTTTAAAAAGCTGGGCATCACCCCCACCAGCCTCCACGTGAAAGGTGGAGATTTTATTACATATAACACAAAACACAGTGATCTCATAACTCCTGTATCATCATGACATACTGTACCGACTGACTCGTACTCACACTCACGTCCATGTTTGTTCTCTGGTTCAGGCTTTGAGACCCAGTCCATCACTAACGGATCACCCAGTCCTCGAGTCAACGGACGGTCCACATCCCAGTCCACCCATTCTGACCACAGCAGCCAGGACAACAGCACACAGGTGGGTGAGAGAGACAGAGACAGAGAGCGAGACAGACAGACAGAGAGAGAAACTCGATGTACAGGAAGTCTATTCTCAGTCAACACAGTCGCTCTACACAGTTAGTGGTGTCTGAGATGCTGCCTCCACCATGTTTCACAGCTACAGTATTATCACGGCTACACATTATCATTCTACAACATTGACAGAAAAGATGTTTGTGTGTGTGTGTGTGTGTGTGTGTGTGTGTAGAACTCGGAGGACGGCGGTAGCCGCCTGCTGGACCCCTTCGCTGAGATGGGCCTGAGGTTGAGCCCCACTGCTGCCGAGGCTAAAGAGAAAGCTCACGCCAAGCGCGCCAAGAAGAGAGCTCCACAGATGGACTGGAATAAGAAATATGAGATTTTTAGCAACTTCTGAGCTCACACACACACACACACACACACACACACACACACACACAGCGTCCTGCAACTGACTGCTTTTGATGAAAAGATGTTATTTTTGTAAAAAAGCTCGTAGAAAATGCTTAAAAAGTGTTATACCAGCCTCTCCGGCAGACAGCGGGCACCACTCGACTGACTCAGACCTGCCACTGACAGTCAGACTCTGGACGTCTCTGGAAGAACAGCTTACTTTTCTCATTGGATCTCGTATCGCTCTTGCTCGGGTTTACAGCTTCTGCTGTGGCAACAGTCGCCCCCCCCCAGACCTGCAGCCAACTTTTTGTACATGACCTTCCACCAGCAGACTGAACAATGTTTACATCTCAACCTCATCTGCTCTGTAAGGACACGTACGTGGACTCGTGTGGAGATCTTCAGCTCAACCCAGCCCGCTCAGACTAAATCAGTATTAAACATGAAGACTCACCTGCCATCAACCCACCGTGGCAGTACCGTCAGCCTCCTGCAGGTGGCGCTGTATGAGGATGCTGAGGCTATAAATCCCTGCAGGGTGTGTGAGATGTAGAAGAGGTGGTACAGTGCAGTGAAGGTCTCAGATGTTAATGATAAAGGAGTGACTGTATTTGGGGGTTAAAGGTCAGAGTGTGAAGGAAGTAGCTGAATGTGCAGGTGTATGAAGTGTACAGTCATACAGGTCTACCAGCAGTGGCAGTGCCAGTCTACAGGACATTCTCCTCACTTCTGTCAGGACAGTCTCAGTTCTGAGGAGAACGGCGTTGACCTTTAACCCCCAAATACAATCACTGCTTTATCATTAACATCTGAGACCTTCACTGCCACCTCTGCAGCACCACCTGCCCGAGCCTGAAGTGACCTCCACCTTTAACACTCCAGGCGACTGAAGTTCGGTCTGAGGAGCTTATTAAACAGGTTATTTGAGAAATGTTTCAGAGAACAGCTTTTCTCTACGGTGGTGGAGCATCTTTAACCCATCAGGAGGAGAGTCCAGCAGCCATGTCCCCTCACTTCTGCTGTTGGACAGGTTTGTGTTTGGACATTCTGACTAAAGCCAGACACACCGAGTCATTTTAAAGTCTGATTTAGGCCAATGAACTTCAGGATGTGAGTGTGATCGGCTGATAGTAGTGAAGGTAAGAATGACACAGATAATGATGGTGGTTAATAGTAATACTAGTTGTAGCAATTAGAGTCCATATAAACCTCAGTGTGGTCAGTAATACAGGACAGGCAGCTAATCTACAGCAGGTTGTAGTTAAACAGCTGGTCTAAGACAAGCAAGAGCCTCAGCAGTCAGGAGTCTCGTGCAGTCAGCGGTCGGTCTCTGCAGTCAGGGGTCGGTCTCTGCAGTCAGGGGTCGGTCTCTGCAGTCAGGGGTCGGTCTCTGCAGTCAGGGGTCTCATGCAGTCAGGAGTCGGTCTCATGCAGTCAGGAGTCGGTCTCATGCAGTCAGGGGTCGGTCTCATGCAGTCAGGGGTCGGTCTCATGCAGTCAGGGGTCGGTCTCTGCAGTCAGCAGTCTCGTGCAGTCAGGAGCCTCAGCAGTCAGCGGTCTCGTGCAGTCAGGGGTCGGTCTCTGCAGTCAGGGGTCTCGTGCAGTCAGCGGTCGGTCTCTGCAGTCAGGGGTCGGTCTCTGCAGTCAGGGGTCGGTCTCTGCAGTCAGCGGTCGGTCTCTGCAGTCAGCGGTCTCGTGCAGTCAGGAGCCTCAGCAGTCAGCGGTCTCATTCAGTCAGTGGTCTTGTGCAGTCAGCAGTCTGTGCAGTCAGCGGTCTCCCCAGCTAATAATATTTGGTTAGTAGAACATTTTCTGAATATTACAAATGTTTCAAATTTAGTTCTTAGAATATTTAGTCTGTCAAGTTTTCTAGAACATTTTTATTGAATGTTTTTTAATGTTCCAGTAAAAACCTGTTTAGATCATTAATAATAATAATGAAATAACATTTATTAGACATCAGTGATATGACGTAAACATGAGCTGAACTGTCTGTACTCCAGCGCACATCAGCTTCAGACTCCTCCCCCTCTCCTGCTGATGTCATAATGTTCAGAACAAATGAAAACATCTCACTGATGTTACTTCAAACGTTGCCGTAACGTTAGTGTTCTGTGAGAAACGTTCCAAAAACGTTGTAATTCAAAAACATTATGACATCAGAAGACAACTTCATTCCGGGAAACGTTGCTGAACGTTCTAATAACGTTCTCTGCTAATCTTCCTTGGGTCGCGGTAGTGGTACCGGACGGATCTGAGCTCGGGCTGATGATGATGTAATCTCTACGACCTGTTAAGTCAGTAAAGTGCGACTTCAGTATGTTGTCACTGCAGCGACAGTAGTCCATCTGGTTCTCTGTTACTTTATTCATGGATGATCAGGACCCCCCACAGAGCAGGTGGATCATTCTCAGTGACACTGACGTGGTGGTGGTGTGTGAGATGTTAACCTCTTGGCTCTTCTGTTGCTGTACAGTGTGTGTCTGGCTTTAGTGAGAAGCTCCTGCTGTGTGAAATGACCTGTAGAGCACTGACGGGTGTGTCTTGTTGAAACGAGGCAGCAGATGGCGCCACTGAAGCAGATTTGGAAGAACGTTTGCTGAACGTGTGACCACTAGAGGGCAGCAAATGTCATTTCTTTGAGGCTCAAGTCTTGAAAACTGAACCAAAGCTGAAGAAAAATAAGACTGAAAACAAAAGTTCTGACCTTACCTGACCCGCGGAATGCTCTAGAAGAACCTTGTCCAGTACTGCTTGGGTTCTGTAGTCCTGAGAAGACGTTTTTGACCACGCTAGGGGTACATTTCCGGTGGCAGCTCTTGGTTTGGGAGACTGTGCAGAGGTTGTTTGGAGCAGCGACTGGACTCCTCTAACAGAGGGGTGTCGCCCAGAACTCAGCACCCAGAGCTGCCCCTGGGCTTGATCTCCACTGGGCATGTGGGTGGTTACGCTAGCTCAGCTGTGCTGGAAAGCTTTAGACGTTATATAGCAGATATCCTGAATAATCAGAAGTGCTTTATTTTTATCTGTTTATCCTCTGATGTTTGCATTCATTTCATTTCATCCCTCTATCCTGTGTAAACACTCACAGCTCATGTAAAGTCATGGAGGTTTTTATTCAATAAAGTGTGACTTTGGCATTCTTACCCAGTTCTGGTTCCGTGTCAGGTACGTTATCTTTATTACACATAAACACACATTTTAAGTCCAAATATAATCAGTTTATTAGAACATGGTGAGTAAATGACTATAAACACTGTGTATCAAGTGTCTTACCTGGACTCAGCAGAACCAGAACTGGACCTGAGTCATCATTTCATTAGTAAATCAGCTCCTAGAGTCTGAGAGACACACAGTCCAAGCTGTCTGAAGTCCAGTGTGCAGGTTCTGCAGTCTGTGATGGTTTGAGCTGCTGCTGTTGGTCCAAAGTCAACACCTACCAGCAGATTTTACAGCACTTCATGCTTCCATCTGCTCACAAGCTTTATGGAGATGCCCAGCAGCTGCCCACAGTGCCAGCACTACTACTGCCTACTCTGGTTCGGATAATCATCAGTGTGGTTGTTTTAGGAACGTTATCAGAAGGTTCCTTTAAGGTTATAATCATTTAAACTCTACCAGAACATTAGGAGAACGTTTTACCTTAAAATGTGAACGCTTGCCCAGATAACGTTCCCAGAACGTTCAGAGAATGTTAGGATAACATCATGGGAATGTTTTAGTTCTCATATAACTGAGAGAACGTTGTTTTAAAGGTTCCCACAACGTTTCCTTTCAAATCATTCTAAATTCAAGGTTCCTAAACGAAACCAAATGCTAACATTAGGAGAATGTTTTTAGTGTTTGTGGTGGGTATGTGCCCACATCTGAGGGTGATGTTATGTACAGGGTTGTGTAACTGATGCCTCTTTTCCACTGAGATGATGCCAGTGATGATGCCAAGCGACATTGGTTCTGTTCAGGCCTCTGTGAAGGGGCGGAGCTTTAGTGTCGCCACATAAAATACCCACATTTCCTAAATGAACTAAAAGTGATGCAGAAATAGAAATGGTGTCGGTTCTGATGGGTTGGACCGTCCCGAACAGCATGAATCTGTGGACCAGCTGCCCAGACCGGAGGTGTAATGGTGTGGCACACTTTGGGCTCGTTAATGGTTTGAATGCCTCAAGCTTTGAGAACTGTTGCCCATGTGCTGCCCGTCCTGGCCGGGTTTACCTGGCACGTCCCGCAGGACACACTCCACAAAGCAGGCGACTCTTCAGGGGCGTACAGACACCGGTTCTGAATCTGAATAGGATGTGGGAGATTCTGCAGGTAAGATCATGTCAGTGGTTCAGGTTCTTCAGTTCCTCGGGCTTGTCGTCTGTTTCAGCTTCATACGTGTTCTGTTGGTTCTGTTTTAAACTCTGGGACGGTGTTCTGGTCTCACAGCCAGACTGAGCAACACAAACCAGAATATGAGGTACTGACCAGCTCCTGCATCACATGTTTAGGCCTTAATCTGGTCACGTGACCACCTGAATAATCACATGACTGCGTGTGATGTGGTAATCAGTGTAAAAGTAGTTGTAGCAGCTTAAACCACTAATTCACTCTCACAATCACTTATAAATCACTTCACTCCTGGTGGGTGGGGCTTACCCCTGCCGATGCACTGTCACTGGACAGCAGGCACAATCGCCAGCTCTGACACATCAGCTAACAGACACCTGAGCCAGCGGACTTTACCTCGTAATGACGGGAAGAGGATATGCCCAATTGTACGCTCGGGTCCCGGCTGTCTCCTTATTTTTTAATCATTTTTGTCCACAATCCGCATTCCAGGGGAGCCCAAAAACACTACAATTAAAAAAGATGCCTGTTAATTTTCATTAAAATCATGAAAAACATGCAGAATAAAGATTTTTAAAGAAGTAAGAGGCTGTAAATATGAACATAGGATGGTAAAAACAGATCTAATGAAGCTGAAATACAACTACTTACAACAAAAAGCAGCTGTGATGCCTTTGTTGTCCACTAGGGGGCAGCGTTGGCATTGTGTGGCTTCCTCGTGGTCATCTCTTCTCCCCTCCAGACGTGTAACTGTGATTTTTATCCAGTTTAGTATCTGTTTCACTTGGTTTATAAACATAAAGCTCATAAAGACTGTGGACACGGTGTAATATGTGGACTTTTCTGATTGGAGCAGTTTTTGTTATTTGAGAAGCTGTAATTGTGAATAATTCACGACTGGTGGAGTGAGATGTCTGGTGAACACTCCCGTCCCTTGTTTCTCTCCTCCAGCCCATGTGTGGGATTAGCCAGAGGCAGTGGCAGGACATTTTCCCCTGTTCTCCAGAGCCCAGCTGCTGTTGTCTCTTTAGACTGGACCCGGGTCAGGCAGAGGTCAGCAGTGTTCTCACATACACCGGCGCTGATCCGTTCAGTCGATATGATGACAAGACAGACGCGGCAGACGTCCGCTCGGTCCGTGGGATCGCACAAAGGAAGATGAGTCAGGCGCTGACCCGTGCAGGCCCGGGCCAACGGCTTTTCTTTTTTTTGTTTGTTTTTGTTTGCTTGATTTTTTGTAACCCTGGGAACAGGTACGGAGGCGAAAGGTCAGCCAAGGGTCAGACAGTGACATCAGCTCTGAAGAATGGGCGACACCACAGGACCACACTGTTGTCATAATATGCAAGTCATGCTGTACTGGACAGCCAGGCTTTCATAGTTTTGTCTGTATGCACCTTATCACAGTGATGACCATCACCTATATTACCTTTACATACTGTGTCACCATAGTAACCAAAACATTAAATCAGCTTTAAAATGATTATAAAACATTTAAAGCTGTTAAAGTGAACACGTGATGGTAAAAATGAAGCTCTGTACAACTACTTACAACAAAAAGCAGCTGTGAGGCCTTAATTATCCACTTAGCGGCAGAGTTAGCTTCATTGTGTGGCTTCCTCTCTGGGCATCTCGCCCCTCCTGACCTGTAATTATATTTATATCAAATTTAAATGAACACATCTCTGTTTTTACATCAAACCAGCACTTAGACACACTCTGGACTGAAGTTGACGGTGATGATAAACAGGACTATTTTTAAGCTGTGGCGTCTAGAACCAATTTGAATATATTTATATTTAATTTTCAGTTACATTTTCTAGTAGAACGCAGGAAGAGTCTAAAGAAGAACCAAAACTCAAAGTAGGAACTTCACAGGGGAATTATGACAGAAGTGGTACAGGACTATAAATATATCATCATTGACAAATCGTGATGCTAACATCACACAAAAGTGCCAGTAACAGAATATTAAACATGTACTTAAAAGATCAAACTGTTAAAAAACAAATGTTTACATTCCTAAAAATAACTGTCATTCAATGTACATGGACATTTTGACTTTATTCTGATATTGATTCTATTAATGCTACATTAAAATGACATTTAAACATAATTAAATTTAAAATACACAAACGTGCCCCTGAATGCATTTATTCAATATTTTCAATTGAAGTCTACAGATAATATATGAGAGTTTGGTTGGGGAGGAAAAATGCCAAAAAATGTTTTTTCACCCATTCAAAACACTGATTTAGCCTCAAACACGATGGTTTTACCTTTTACAGTGAGATCATTAATAATCTGATGAACTGTGCTCTGACTGGCTGATTATCAGTTCGACAGCATGCAGGAGATAAACATGTGGGAAATTAAACAAGTGAACATAGCCAAGGAAAAAATGAAGAGATTACAGAAAGACAACTGATGACTTACACAGTATAGAAGAGAAGTGTCTGAGAGAGGAAGGGAGTGAAGAGAAATGAGAGGACAGCTGAGGAAGAACAGAGGAGAGAGAGAGCACAGTATAGAAGAGAAGTGTCAGAGAGGTGAGCAAAGAGAAATGAGGAGAGCTGAGGAAAAACAGAGGAGAGAGAGAGCACAGTATAGAAGAGAAGTGTCTGAGAGGTGAGCAAAGAGAAATGAGAGGAGAGCTGAGGAAAAACGGAGAGGAGAGA
>BRDA01036212.1:0-24615 GCA_036984385.1 Crenuchus spilurus | reverse complement strand
GCACCCTGTGATCTAAGTAAATGAGATGGTTCATAATAGGAAATAAGGTCTTGTAAATACTCAGGGGCAAGACCATGTAGCGCTTTATACGTCAAAAGAATTTTATATTCGATTCGGTATTTAACTGGAAGCCAGTGTAGTGTTTTCATATTTAGACAGTGGCTGCAATTTGCTTTTCTACTATTTTAACACTAAAACTCAGTAGTCACCTAAATATCCCAGTTTTTCCTGTCAACATATACTCACTGTCCACTTTATTAGGTACACATAGCTTGCATCTCCACTGTCTCATTTTAGCTCCACTGAGCATACAGGTGCACTTTGTACAGACTGTAGTCCATCTGTTTCTCTGCATAGTTTACTCACCCTGTTCTTCAATAGTCAGGACCACAACAGAGCAGGTGAATCATTCTCAGTGCTACAGATGTGGTGGTGGTGTGTTAGTGTGTGTCAGAGCTGCTGATGTGTTTAAACACCTCAGTGTCACGGCTGGAGTGAAAATAGTGCAGCAACCAGCCAAAAGTGTCAAAACTAAAAGACCAACACAAACTGTACAGAGCTACTATCTCAAAATTTACATCAACGAGGTAGGTGTGTAGGTGTCTAATAGAGTGGATAGTGAGTGGACACAGTTCTCAGCAGCTCACACACTAACACACCACCACCACATCAGTGTCACTGAGAATGATCCACCTGCTCTGTGGGGGTTCTAATCATTGAAGAACAAGTGGAATAAACTATACAGAGAAACAGATGGACTACAGTCTGTAATTGTAGAACTACTAAGTGCACCTAGTAAAAGGTAAGTGGAGCTAAACTGAGACAATAAGTAGCGATAAAAGCTATGTGTACCTAATGAAGTGGCGACATAATGTCATGAGAACTGTAAATGTGTCGAGAAATAGCTCACACTCACACAGGTAGAACTTTCATAGGAAAGAAAATCCTTAACATCTCATGAGTTACAACAGTGAGATCAAAAGGAAGGATCTGCTGCTCAGGTCTTACTCTTGAGATCTCAGTCATCTCTTCTTTACTCTTACCAAGCTCAAATATAACACTCTCAAAATCTCAATATGGACTCAAGCATTTCTCATCCAGGATTAAGAGTCTTTTCTCAGATATTCAAGTGTGTTCTCTGTAGGATGTGTAATTTAACCAGGGTTGCACAAACTTTTGCATAAGACTGCGAGTTAAGTCAGGTCTGCTAGATGAAAGGAAGCACAAACTTGTGTATAGTGTGATAGAGTGATAGTTTATACAGCCCCTCTACCCCAGATAGATGAATATTTGGGCCAAATGTGGCCAACATGTGAAGTTCTCTTATGCCACAGACTAGCCTACCTCAACCAGAGGTCCACCTTATATGGGCAATAATCACCCAAGTTAAGCCTGACTTATGACATTTGGCCCATGTCTGACCCACATCTGGCCCACACAGCACTTACCACAACCCGAGTAAAGTCAGGCTCATGACATTTGTCTCATTTTTAGCTACAAGGACACTAATGCAAACGCTGTACCTGGGCTGTAAGTGCCAAACGTGGCATAGATTAGGCCCAAATGTGTCTGCCATCTTGGACTTTCTTATTGGTCAGTTTCTGACTACAGCACTCTGTTGAGCAAATACTAACATCAGCAGGGCTGTGTGATAAGTGGAAAAAGGAAACACATTAATGTAACTTGCTGGTTCATTCTGCCATCTGCTGTCAAAACAGTGAAACATGCCAAAACATCAGTTTCATGCAGTACTTAATAGTAATGCTTAAGTGACTAAATGTAACTGAGTTTTAGAGTTTAATTAATCAGATCCTTTCATAGCTTATGTTTGCCCAACCTCACAAACTCTCCCAATTCCAAAAAGGTTGAGAATTAATGTAAATAAAAACAGGATGCAATGATTTGCTAATCTCACAGACCCATATTTTATTCAAAATAAACATATCAAATACTGAAAGTGAGACATTTTACAATTTTATAAAAATATTAACACATTTAAAAATGTATGACAAAACAACTCAAAATACATGGGACAGGGCAAAATGTACTAATAAACATATGGAAGAGCAATTTGAATCTAAGTCACATGCAAATTTGTGTATAAGAACAGCATTTTAGAGAGGCAGAGTCTATTAGAAACAAAGATGGGAAGAGGTTCACCAAAATGTGAAAAATTGCATCTAAAAATTGTGGAATAATAAAATAAATTCTCAATGTAAAAGTGTGAAGACTCTGAATATCCCTCTGTCTACAGTACATAATATCATCAAAAGACTCAGAAGGCTCTAAAGGTGCAAGGTACAAAGCTAATAGACAAAACTGAATGTTCTTGATCTTTGGGCTCTCAGGTGGCACTGCATTAAAAACAGGCATGATTCTATCCTGCAAATCACTGCATGGGCTCAGGAACACTTCCATAAGTCATAGTCTGTGAACAGAGTTCACTGTGAAATCCACAAACTCAAGTTAAAGTTGTATCATGCAGAGAAGAACCCATATGTCAACACAATTTAGAAATGCTGACATTTCCTCTGGCCAAAGTTACTTTAAAATGAACTGAGGCAATAAGAAAAAATCTCCCTTGATGAGATTAATCAAAATTTGATTTTTATTTTGTAAATTATGTTTTTCATTCAGCTTGTTATCAGCACATTGCTCAAAAGCCTGAATCTCTGATTGTATGGGGTTGTATTATGTGGGCAGTTTACACATTTGGAAAGGCACTATCAATGCTGAACAGTATATAGAACTTGATGGCAGCAGCACATTTAAAAAAAGTTGGCCACATGACCACATCTACCATTGTGTAGCATCCCCTATTCTCTAAAAGTCTGGGAAGTGAGGAGACCAGTTGCTGCAGTGTTGGGAGAATAATGTTGTCCCTATTTGTCTAATGTAGCATTCTAAGTGCTCAACAGTTGTGTCTTCTTTATCAGATTTTTCATTTCATTATGCATCAAATGTGGTCAGCAGACAGGCCAGTTCAGCAGCCCGACTCTTTTTCTGTGAAGCCGTGCTGTTGTGATGTATGCAGTATGTATCTTTCAAGGACTTGGCTGAAAGGCACATTGTCTGAATGGGAGCATATGTTTTTCTAAAATCTCTATATACTGTTAATCAATTTCATGAAATGGTAAAATGTTTATAAATAATTATTATAAACGACTGCAGACATAGAAAAGTCAGCTGAGCATTTTTATGAACATACTTTTATGTCAGAAACAACCCACAGAAAATTGTGAATTTTGTGAAGTCTGGTCAGAAGAAAATAAGATTTTTAAATAAATAATTACACAGTGTGTGGGGGGTTCAGTTTGGTTCCAACGTAACCCTTGGTGGGAACATTTGCTAGCATTTTAAACTTCTGCAGAACAAGTAAAATTATCTAATCTAACTAAAAGGTGCCGGAAACCAGTGGTGATCACCCCCAAAATGATAATTTAAATTATGAGCATAATGAATTAAACCCATGTCTAGCGGGCTACTAAAGGTATGAATTATAAGCCCATAATAAAATTTCCTAGTACACACTCTAAATATTTTTGTTTTTCTTTTAAAAGAGCACACTGACACTGCTCTTAGGCTCAACCATTTGGTAACAGATTGTAAACCTGATGGGTTGTGTGTCAATCCAAGACAAGTGTGTAAAAGATAAAGTGGCATTGTTGCAGCAACTCGTTAAAGAGAGTCACAGTTAAGTTCTCTAAAACTGCCGTTTGTAAAGGACTGTGAGATTTCAGCTTAATAGAAAAGCTGCCTACAGAAAGAGCAGTACATTCAGAGAAATCTCAAAACCAGTCACATCTAAAGACCCAGTGGACTCCAGAAGCAAAAGATGCAGAGCAGTGTCTGCTCTCTGTTCTACTGCAGAAACACGGGGACAGACTTTGGCCTGTGGCTTACTTTTCAAGTAAATGAGATCCTGTAGCAGCAGGACTTCCTCTTTATCTCAGAGCAGTAGCTGCTGCTGAGAGAACAGCCCACCTGATAGGCTAATCTGAACTGATCCTATTTATGCCACAAGCAGTCCACCTGATTCTGAGTGAACAGAAAACATCACGCCTGTCTAAACAAAGATGGTTAAAGTACCACTCTTTATTGTGAGACTTGCCTAACATAAAGATTAAAAGGTGCGTAACACTGCTTCTTTCTCCCAACAGAGGATGATGGAGAACAACATGATTATGTGGTACTAATTCATTCATTTTGCATCACCAGATTAGATTTAAAATATGCGTTTTTAGAAAAAAAATGATTTGGTTTTGTATGTGGAGGGTTCTGAGTTAAGAAATATTTAAACTTTGAAGCAAAATTAAGTAGATTATGCTGCAATTACAGATTTTGACAAATTTATAAAAGGTAGAAAGTAATTTCTAGGCCCACACAGATGAGCTCTAAGCACTAATTTCAGCATGTAAATATGCTTAAATGTGACTATTTACACAGACAGCAGATATGCCTTTTCAGTCGTACACGACTTCATAGCCATATAGAAACAGAGGAATTTCCTCACTAGCTCAGCCACCCAAATTATGCATCACCAATTGGTAGCTGATTTCTTAGATGCCATTCTACCCACAAAAGCAATAATGGTTTGTATATGTGAGACTAAAACACTTAGAGAGGATATGGTTTCAGAGGGAAACAGAAGGGCAGATGCTGCAGTCAAGCTAGCTGCTAAACAGGAACCCACTTTCATGATGCATGCTAACACTCACCCAACACATCCTCTTTCCCTCTCAGATATGCAGAAGTCTGCAACTGCAGAGGACAGAGCACAGGAAAAGGCCTGCTGCATCATTAAGGATGGCATTTGGGTCAATGATGAGAACAAACTATGAAGGCCCATGCGTCAATGGGGTGTATAATTCAGGAAATCAGAAAGTGGTGGTTCAAAAAGGGTTCTTGATCAAAATGTTTAAATTTTTGTAAAAAAATTCTCATTTGTGCAGCCCGCAAGGTGGCCCAGGGGTTGAAAATTAGAGCAAGCTGCACACCCATCACCACAAGAACCATTTGAACATTGACAAATGAATTTTATTTAACTCAACCCCAGCATAAATACTGCTTGGTCATGGTTTGCATGCTTTCTAAATGAGTTTAACTTTTACCAACAGCTAAATATGATTCTTATTTCTTTAGGAAATGTGTGGTGAAATAATGAAATAGCTGCTTTAGCTTTCAGAGGTTAATGAAAGATTGGCAATCACACTTAATAACACAGAAAATTATTTTTGACAAGTTTCCTGAATGCAGGTTGTACAAGGACGAATGATATGTGGGCCTGCACTGAGGACCAACCCTATCTTATGAAATGTAACCTTGCTAAACTGACGCATATGTGTCAAAAGGGGGGATACATGGTCCATCTCTAACTACTCTCAATGTTTTTGTGAACAGTGTTTGAAATGTGTTAAATTAAGTATTGTTTGATTGCAGGAACAAGCAGAAAAGACGAGTGATGCCTCATTATATTGTTGCCATTCTTGAGTATTAAATTAAACCTATTCACAAACAGGTAAAGGGAGCAGGTGAGCAGCAGCCTACACAACCTGGAGCCAGACAATGGTCAAAGGTCTCCATAGGGCAAGGTGGAACAAGCTGAGAGGGTCGGAACCACTCCAGAGGCTCTGAACCACGTAAACAGCAGTAGAGGTCGAAGGAAAAGCCCCAGCTTCCTGATGAACCAATGGGTAGTGTTCCCCAGAGACCAGGCAATGTTCAGTGACTATGCAGTCACCCCAGGCCAGCTGTACCTAACTGCCTTCTTCAACATCTCTCAGCATCAGGAAACAACAGTACATCTGTGGTTGATGTACCACCTAGAGTACCAAGCCTACTTCAAGGCTAAAGATGAGCCTCATTTCACAACAAGATTCAAGGTTAGGTATCCAGCTGATCCACCCATACCCATAGTACACACTCCACCTATACCCATAGTACACGAAGAATCATCATCGTATCATTATTTCAATATAACATGTAATCACTATTCTTTGTATAATATAACCACTGGTGTAATCACTGCTTAATAATACTCCAATATTGTATTATGTTTAATCTTAATTATGCTTGATCAAAAGGTCACCATCAAGGTTGGGAAAAATCCACAAAGTCAAAAAGCTTAATACTTGAACCTGCTTATAGCTCACATAAGAACCCCTCAAAAGCGCCATTTTACAAAGCAAAGCACCATTTGAAAAGTACTTGACTTTTGTACCATTAAGGAATGTCTGCACATAAAGATAACATCCATACCCTTAAGTTTAAAACTGCATATTTTGAGAACTGCAGTATTACAATAAACAATAGGCAATGAACTTTTAGGTTTATTTTTGGGATTAAAAAACCCTACAGAGGAGTAAACCTCATGACACTATCTTTATCCCCAGCAAAGATGACTTACTGTTTGTCTGAACAAATGGATATTTTCTCTGTATCTGAAAATCTGCCAGTGTCTGGCCTAACCGGGTGAGCAGGTCATAAATCGGTCAGATCTTTGAATAAACTACTAAATGGGGAACTGATATAGAACCAAGAGGCAATGGGGGGACATGGAAGTCACGTATGTGGCCAGTTAGAATCAGAAGGAGACCACCTCAGACCAAACCTGTTTGTAGTTATAGACCTTTAATCTACAGGATTGTTGGGGTGACCTGCATATTCTATTGCTGTGTCCATTTGCCACATATTCACTGTTGTCAGAAAACTCTCTGAAACGTAAAGTTACATTACTCTCTGGCCTCATCCCAAACTGTATACTGTTACTATACTAAATGTGTACAAAAATAAAATCTAATAAATGCATTAATATATAAAAGAACTCCATGGTTAGAAGGTCTGTCATGAGTGCAGTAATGTTTCAGAGTGTGCTGTTTGGGACACAGCTTTACTCTAACATGAATGTTAGTCTTGTCTAGTCAGGTAAAGCTTAACATTTTTTAAATCATTTTATTTAAGCATTATGCCACCACAGAAAAAAATAAAACTACCAACAGCGTTTACACGCAAAGACATAATAATAAATAAATAGTTAACCAAACCTGTTATATTATTTTATATTTTATGTATCACCTTATTTAGGAAATACTGGTACACAGAGGGACATTGCTTTCTTTAATGAATTAGTAATGAATATGTTGATATTTGTGAGTTTTATCAAGCATTTAGCAGAGACAGAGAAGTTAGAAATTAACATAACTGATCACCTATCAAATCAGCGTTTAAAACATGCTGTACATTTATATTTTATCCTAAGAACCCTGATGTAACTGAAATAGAAGACAGAGGATGAGAAACAATTGGAACAGAAGGGTGTGAGGTGAGATTTTGAAATTTACACATGATTACAATTAATTCCAAAAATAAAATAAAGCAGAATAAGAGATTAAACATAATAAATGGGAATAATACAATGTGTTCTCATTAGCCCTTCAGAATAGTTTTTATGTGTCTTTTCAGCTCTGTGACTCCAATAACAGGGACCATCTCTCTGACCTTCAGCTAAATGTAAACGTAAGTGTATTGTTGATAGACTCATTGGTTCTGGATGCACTCATCAGCTGCACTAGGACACTGTTATGCACACCACTGAAATGCTACTGCAGTGCTGAATAAGTGTTTTTCTATGCCTTAACTTTAACCTCTTATACTCCAAGCTTTTTTTTTACCAATTTCTGCCCAAAATTACATACCCAAATCTTAAAATGAAAACATATTTTCATGATGTAATATTATAGAAACACCTTCAAAGTTTTAAAAGAAAATGCTTAAAGATGTTAACATTTATCTCCAATAGTCAACATATGATTAACACAACAAAAAATAGGTGCTTTTCAAAATGTCATTTTAAAAGATAGATTTCAGTAGATATAAATGACACAGTTCCCATCAATGAACCTTTTTGCTGTTAAAACTTGTGCCACCTTTATTTTTATATATGTACATAATCCAGACATTGCAAACATAATTTACAAGTTTTCTGACAACAGTATCATGTAATGTGGAGTAACAAGTTTAGTTTGTAAAGTGATCTTTAATTAGATTTCTCTATACTAAACAGATGTACAGATAATGTTGCATTTTGTTTATTTATTTGTGGTTTACTGTAATGCCACAAATGTTGTTCTACGTCACTATACATACAGTGATTTATTACCTTATCTATGGTGGAATCAGGTTATACGTCATATTTTAGAGGATAGGGTGGGTTTTGATTCATATCAGCAAATGTGTCCCCCTCAATCTCAAACCCACTCCTACGCCCTTGTTATGATGTAAGCCGAAAATTAGCTTCCCCTCTTTGAAAGACCAGCAACCTCCACTGAAATGAATGCATATCAACAAATGAAAAAGTTAAGCAGATGAAGTATGAAAACTCTTGGGTTCAATCTGTATTTAATCAAATAAAGGTAAATGAAAGAAACATTTTTCTGTGTGTTTTGTTTGTGCTTTTTTATTTTTGGATGTACAACTGAATTAATATTCAGTTGTCTATTATAGGGGCTTTTTAGACTATTAAACACTTTTTAAACTATTAAAACTCATCATTGCTGACTGATATTTAGATGTGACACAAGTAAAGCAGATGTCACCTTATGGTTTCCTGTATGCTGTGTGTGGTTAGGTCTGTGAGTGTGTGTAGGTGTGTGTGTGCGTAGAGATGGCGTTATCTAACCAGCTCCCACTCATCCTTCTGGGTCTGTGTCTCTCCAACTTAGGCACATCATGTAAGTATAGAAATGTTTACAAGATTTTAATGGATTGTTAATACTGAGATGATCTGATAAGATATCAGGATATCAGTGATTACATGATTTCTGATTTCATATTAAACTATACTGATAAATACTAAACACAACAATATACACTCAAATCATTTGAATTACTGAACCTCTCTTCTTTATAACACCAAAAACAACTAAATATGTTTACTGCTCAGATTTGTGCAAACGTTTGTCTCCTGATTAAACGGCATGTATTTATTGATATTCTGATTGTAAGTTAGAGAACTATCTTGTAGAAAGAATAAACATCTTTACATTTTAAATCAGACTTTCTCTTTTTTACTGTCATTTAACAGCCTAAAATGACACATTCAATATTGTGTTTCCAAAGTGTTAAATCCACCAAATAAATAGAAACTTTGGACTAAACACCTGTCCATGAAATGAATCTCAAGAGAAGTTGGGTCAAGCAGCAAGACAAAGACCCTAAGCACACAAAAGTTACCGGAAATGTTTAGTTGCAGTTATTGCTGCAAAGGCGGATCACACCAGATACTGAAAGCAAAGGTTCACATACTTTTACCTCTCACAATTATGTCATATTGGATCATTTTCTTCAATAAATAAATGACCAAGTATAATATTTTGTCTCATTTGTTTAACTTGGTTCTCTTTATCTACTTTTAGCACTTGTGTAAAAATCTGATGATGTTTTAGGTCATATTTATGCAAAAAATATAAACCAATTCTAAAGGGTTCAGAAACTTTCAAGCGCCACTGTATATGGGAGCATATGTTGTTCTAAAATATCTATATACTGTTCAGCAGTGATAGCGCTTTTCCAGATGTATAAACTGCCTACAGCATAGGCACTAATGCCACCCCATACCATCAGAGATGCAGGTCTTTGAACTGTGTGCTGATGATAATGATTACCTTGCATTTGTGAATTGCATGGCAAATGACAGACAGACAGTGGATTGCATGTGTTGTGTTTGATTGCATGTGTTGACAGACAATGATTTACTGAAATGTTCCTGAGCCCATGCAGTAATTTCTAGTACAGAATTACACCTGTTTTTAATGCAGTGCTGCCTGAGTGCCCAAAGATCACCAGGATCCAATATTATGAAGAAGAACTTCTCCTAATTCTCTCAATCTTTTGATGATATTATGAACTGTAGATGGTGAGATATTCAAAGTCTTTTCAATCGAGGAACAGTTTTTTTGTAAAGTGCCCATCTTTGCTTCTGAGAGACTCTCTCAACTTTTTTAATGTATTACTGCCATCAAGTTGTAAATAACTTAACATTTTTTATGAAATAGTAAAATACTTCACTTTCATCATCTGATATCTGTGCTATGTTCTGCTGTGAGTAAAATCTGGATTTCTGAGATTTGCAAATCATTGTATTCTATTTTTATGTTCATTTTACACAGTGTCCCAACTTTTTTAAAAAACGGTGTACACTAAATCAGCTAAACTGGGAACATTTGAGGGGTGCATCTAACTTAGACTGTAACTGCACACTGTATCTCCTACCAACAGAATTTTATACACAGACATTAATCTGTCTTTTATTGTAAATGAAAAGCAAGAACTGATATTATGTTATTGTATAATGAATGATAATGATATATCTACAATTTAATGTTTTATAAATCTATTAAACTGTGCAATGTTTATTTTGCCATAAAATAGTGTTGTACTCTATGAGAATATATTGTTTTAACTCTGGATGGATGGATGGATGGATGGATGGATGGATGGATGGATGGATGGATGGATGGATGGATGGATGGATGGATAGATGGATAGATAGATAGATAGATAGATAGATAGATAGATAGATAGATAGATAGATAGATAGATAGATAGTACTTTATTGATCCCTTTAGGTGGTTCCTTCAAGGAAATTAAGGTATAATAAATAGATGTATTATAATTCAACCTTATCACTCAGTACAGCTTAACATTCAGCACTGACATCAGTCTGAAATATATCAAAATAGCAAAATAAATCAAATAAGAATCTATTCTAACAGAATAGTCAGAATATTCAGAATGATCACTGACTAAGAAATAGGAGCATAACTATATGAGTGCAGTTTTGAGTCCTTCCAACAATATTTTCACCACAGATTATTTACGGTAGCTGGGACTAGTATTTAGTTATTTTTAATGCTCTACAGTTTGAGTAAATGAGTTAACAGGGCATCAGTGTTTACTGTGATACTAAACTCTCTTCAGTTTACGATCCTTTTGTTCTATAAATGTTCTGATTGTAAAGTTTTTGGCATGTTTAACGTTATTTCCTCTCATTCTTTGAACAGCACTGCTTAATGTGAAATGTGAGCCAGCTGTTGGAGTCATCAGAGAAACAACTAAGATCTCCTGCTCTTTCCAGACATCTTATGCTGAAGACCAAGAGCCTAACATCAGTAGAGTGTACATATGGAAGAGTGGACAGAAAGATCCCTTTGTAACACTAAATGTAAACAATGACCAGGCAGTGAGCGAAGCTCGAATTAAACCTCAGTCTAAAAATGATCCGTCCTTACTCTTCACCAACACTGCTGTCTCTGATGAAGGCACATATTATTACAATGTTTACACTGATCGTGGCATTACAGATGAGGTCTCCTTCCTGATCAGTGTTACAGGTAAGAACCTCTGTCAAACCTTATCTAGATGTTAATGAAGGTGTCACAGGGTAGTGAATGGACAACATGAATTACAGAGAACAAACTAATTTTGTAGCTAAATGCTGCAGCATCCATTTTAGACAGACAGCCTATGACCACAAACCACCTCAAAAGACGGAAGAGCCATATTACAATCAGTTTAAATGTTGATGACTGTCATAAAGGTAGTAGCTACGGTGTAGCATCATGTTTCAATGAGACACAGCTCATTTAACCCAGGAAAATAGTGCAGTACTTCAGCTTTGGAGTTTCAGAGTTCCTGAGCACCCCCTTGTCTAATATTTCACCTCACATAGTTAGAAAAATCTAAAACATGAAATTATGTCATACTGCTTTTTTTAAGATACAATTCAAATTTAGAATTTTTATATAATTTCATAGCAAAACTCAGTTCACTATTTTTACAGTTATGAATTTTGTAGGGCCCTAATCATAAGGCATACCTATCTTTCAATGTCTAGCAGTGATATTTTTAATGTGACTCATTTGGAATTATGTATTTTGTTTCTCCCTGTTTAGCTAAATACAGCAAACCCACCATTAACTCCTGGCCACAAGAGATCCAGGAGCACGGCCCTGCTGATCTGTACTGCAACGCTACTGGTGGATACCCAGCAGGAACCATTCGCTGGTTTGACAAAAGCAACAATAACTGGACAGGTAAATCCAAACTGAAGACCACAGTGAGAGATGACAAACTGCTCAGTCTGTCCAGCAAACTGTCCTTCAGCAGCCTCAACTCCAGCTGGGCACCTTTCAGATGTGTCCTTTACAACAGCAGATCCAGCCAAGAAGAAGAAAGTGAACCATTTGAACTCCGTATTAAAGGTAATCATCCTTGCGTCTCTACCTGGACATTATGTCTTCTTTTGTTTTTATGTTTCTACTGAGGTTTGTTAATATGACACTATAATATATAACATCACAATACTGGAAACAGTTCATGCTGTACAATTTTTCAAGTTTCTGAGTAAACCATATTAATTAGGGGTGTGTATCTGTCCAATAAATGATGATTCGATATGTATCTCGATTCATGCGGTACAATACGATTCAGAAACGATATATTTTAAATTGGACCAATTCGGTTCGATTCGATTCAGTAGGATTTCAATACAATTTAGTTCAGTATAATTGGGTAGGAAATAATATAAGTTACTTGTTTAAAATAGATAATTTTACATTGATTCAACATAAGTTAATACTAAAAATGTGTTTTTGCTTGCATTCATATAGATTAATGAAATACTAGAGAACTAGTATAGTTATATTTAACATGTGAATTCAGAATCAGTAAAATACTGTTGAGTTGGGATGTGGTACCGGGGCTCCAATGTTTTAATCAAGTCCCCAAAGCCCTCATTCATTTCTGTGTTTTTGTCCTGCCGTGTCTTTGGGCTAGCGGTGCTAGCATCTTCATCACCACTTTCACCATGTCGTCTCACCAAATGAGTGGTGAGGTTTGTTGTAATACCGGTGTACTTGAATGTGACTTTACATTCTTTGCAACAGCAACGGTTTTGTATAGTTTTCCGTTCTTCATGTAAAAACCGAACTTGACTATTTCGAGCAGGGCTGCCAGGTCCAAAAAAAATATCCAGCCCAAAGTCAGTCTAAAACCCGAAGCTTTAATTTGCCCAAGATATATGTCTGTCACACGTTTGAAGCAAATGGCAAAACAACTATGAGTGTACAACTTATAATTTTGTTTATAAGGGATTTATTATCAATCCATCAAACCTTTTTCTTTTTCCCAGTTCTTGCAATACCACCTCCCGTATTTCCCCATTTACCTGGCATATTAGCTAGTGACTGTTTTCTTGTCACCTTCTCTCTCCCTCTCTCTCCATCTCCTTTTCAGGCTATCTTTCCTTATATTGTTATGTTTTCTTCTTGTTGTATTCAAACTTCCTTAGTGTTGACTTATACCTGTTTGCCCGCCGTGTTGAAGTAATATCCTAGGCAACACCCTCTTGTTGTTGTTTTTTTGGCAGCCGTGGTAATTTTTAAAAGTAGCCCAAAAAAAACACACCCTGCCAATCTTGAATTTTCACCCGCAGCTGGATTTTTCAAACAAGCCAAATTTGGAGTGAAAACCTCAACTCTGGTGTGACGACACGTGACTGTGATTAATATTGCAGTTAATGAGAGAGAGAGAGAGAGAGAGGGAGAGAGCACATCAGCAACACTAAATCGATTGACAGCTATTTAATTGGGACATCGGCCGGTTTATGCTATAAATAGACCGATTCAGGGGTCCATGTACTGATGTATTCACATCGTTTAAGTTAAAACTGAACTTCCAATTCAAATTGGTAAATTTTTTACACCCCTAATATTAACTAAGAGATTTTAATCTGTAAATCAGAACAATTAAAGAACAAAGAGGTTACGTCTAAAATAATAACGTCCATCTGTAGGTCTTTAACATGAACATCATCTTAAATATTTGTACAGTAGAGTATTACAGTCTATCAGAATAACTGTGTGGAGCATGTGAACATTATAGAATATTATAGAGAATTATTTTTCAATAAACAGTAGCAGTCATATTGCCCCCTACATTTCCTGTAGAGTATTACCAAGCTCGGCAGAAGCTTACGTTCCTGCCCGGTCGCTGCGCACCTCCACTGAACGTCGCCTTGTTTTGCCTAACATTCACACAAAGCAATCCAGACTGTTCTCCTCAGTAGTTACCAGATGGTGGAACAAGCTGGCTACCACCACTAGAGCAGAGGTGTCCCTCACTGGGTTCAAGAAACTCCTAAAATCGGAGCTCTTCAAACAGCACCTGCTCTAGTGATCCCAAATACTCCCCATGAGTACTGATATGCACTCAGCATTCGATATCCAAATGTTAATTCTAGTATACTAGTACTAGTAAATACTAGTACAACTCTAGTATTTTTCACATTTGTACTTTCCCACTATTGTAAGTCGCTTTGGATAAAAGCATCCGCTAAATGCAATGTAATGTAATGTAATGTAAAGTATCAAACTTCTGAACTCCCATTAACACACACACACACACAGCATGCAAAACCATCAGAACTGCTGAACACTCACATACTGTACACACACACACGCACGCACACACACACACACACACACACACACACACAAACACACACATACACACTGTTTAACACACATCAATAACAATCACAAACATGCCTTCAAGAGCAGCTATTGTTGTGCAATAATTACTCTATTGCACTTTTTCACTTTTATCACTTTTCAATGGTGCAATTTTTACATTGATGTTACACTGTGTAATTTTTGCAATATTTTTATATCCATATTCACATAATATATTTTACACTGTATTCCAAGTCCCATTTATATTTTATGTCTAATTATTTTCATGCCTATTATGTATAGTCTAAAATACACGGTGTCTATTATTATTATTGGAGTCTAGAGAAACACCATTTTGTTCAGCTGTATGCTTTTTGTTTTATTTATTGCAAATTTCCCCGCTGTGGGATTTATAAAGGATTATCTTATCTTCTTATCTTATTTTATAATCTGAAAGACAATAAAGTTAATGTTGACTTTTTTACTTTGACTACAGTCTGTCAGAATGATGAGTGCAGATATATTGTTGACTTTTCTGACTTTAGAGTGTTGATGGTGACTGCTAAACATAGTGACAGCGTGGGCAGCTCAGATTATGATCTGATAAAAAAACAAGAAAATCACATTGTGGTTTGTTTTGCAACACAGAGCTCTCATCTGTGGTTATTTTACAGACTGTCGGAATAGACTGAATAGACTGTCAGAGTCTTATATAATGTAATTAAAATAAAATTTCACATTATATCTCATAGCAGAAAATCAAGATGAGCTGAAGACTGGAAAGGCTGCTAATAATGGAGAGAATGTTGAAGTGATTGACAGCTTTTGCCTACTTTGATTAGGTGACATTATACATTTTATACCTGTTTTCCCACAACTTAATACAGGAAAAATATTAGTCAAGTCTTTTACAGTCATTAGGACATGTCATTTATCCAAGCAAATATGTTTCAAAAATATTAACCTGCAAATTAAGAGTTTGTGCACCCCAAGACCCAGAAAATACCAATGAGTACATGATGCACTACATCCAAACGTTCAGATACATAAAGAGCAGTATAATTTAATTCATGTGTTTTTCTAATGCCACAAAAAAATAATTAAAAATAAAACACAAAAGCATATGTATTGTATATGCAGACACATTAATCTCTGATTCCTAGAAACTGTTTTGACTGATAATCCCAGCAACCCTGACAGGACCTATATTCAGACTTGACACACTGACTAGTCAGTTATACACTATAATAGTTGTATCTTGATGCAAATAATTGTTTACTAAATCACAAGGTTTAAAGAACCTCTAAATTATAGCTATAATTCATCATTTTTGTCCAAAAACATGCTAGAATAATGCTAATACTGACTCCTCAGCCTTTGTTAGCACCTAGCTAATGGGCTCTTGCTGGTATTTTTAGCAGTTAGTAAATACAGGTATTTAAAGCTTGTTGTGGTCACTTAGGTAGTTGTTTAAACATTTTGCTGTGTATACTGAGTTCTTTAAATATTAGTGTAAAATTTGTCTCATTTTGTTAATGTTGTTATTTGTTATTCGACTAAAGAAATACAAACTATCTAGCTAGCATAAGTACCTCACAAGTAAAATGCTCACATCTCACTTGTCTGCAGTTTTGAGCAAAAATCTTGTAGTCATTCCTGAGATTGTACTGACCCAGGGTGGAAAAGCAGTCAGAACCATAATAATTGGCACACACAGATCTTTTTTTCTAAACTATAGGCATTTACCATGAAAATAAACTTTTACCTGATGCTGGGGGCTGAAATAGAGATTTATGCTGTTCTTTGCTAACAACAACAGAGCAGCTTAGATCTTAACTTCACCACGCTGGCAGACTTCTTTGCTTCTGAACATTAGATACATTTCTGCCTAATCCGTGAAATTTCTGCATATAACACTCAGTCGCAGCATTTGCAAATGTTCTGTGGGTCCAAAGTGGGCCAAGTGTTGTGTGGACCAGACGTAAGCCCAGTGTCGTGAGTTGGGCTTGACTACATTTAACAGTTGGCTACAGACACACCTGACTGGCTCATATAAGGTGGACCTGTTGCAGAGTTGTAACAGCCAGCCTCACCTTGCATCAACACCATCATTCAGGACCAACAGTGGGCCATAAGAGATCTGCAGATGTGGGCCATTCATTCATTGCTCTCTGGGGCGGAGCTACTCAGATGAATGTAAATATATAGGGGGAGCCCAATCCTGAATGAGTCATTGGATTTCAGCATTTGATTTTATATTATCCACAAAAACTTGACTTGGTTGTCTTATTTGACAGTTTGTGGGCTTGAAGGCATTCCTGATACTCAAATATAGATATAAAAAAGTGATTGTTTGATAATTTGACTTTGAGAAGGACAATCTTTAGTTTTGTTTTATGTAAATGAAAAAAACATGATTTCCTAAAATAAACTTCTTTATTTCTAAACCCTTTTTTCCTTGTCTTTGTCCATCTGTTTGTCTCTGTATATCTGTATGTCATTTGGAATGAACAAAAGAATGTAAGTGAATGAATAAACAAATAAACAAGTACCTCTGCCTCTCCAGAAAACGGATGATGTGGAGGTGTGTCAGGAGCAGGTGGAGCAGGCAGCTGTTTCCCCAAGTGAGAAGGCTCCGCCCAGGGCCCTGTTTGGCCACAGGATCCAAACTTGTAAAATTTCTTTGTAAATCTTGAGTCCTCTGCTGGGCTTCATCTAAACTTTGCTGTGCTTGTATTGTTGAGCACTTGGCAGACTCTAGACAATGTACTGACCCCAAAAAATCTGCTGGAAGGAGTGTGAGGAACTTTTTAGTGTCCCTCAGTATAAATGAGTAAAAAATGTTTGTGTTATGAATTTCGAAGTGCACTGCTCTTTAAGGGGACACTTAAACAACACAATGTAACTCCAAGTCAACCACACTTCTGTGAAACCAACCTGTCCAGTTAGGAAGCAACACTGACTGAGAATCAGTTTTAGCAAATTAGCAAATGGAACAGACAACAGGTAGAAATGAGAGGCAATTAGCAAGACAACCTCTATACAGGAGGGGTTCTACATGTGGTGACCACAGCCCTTTTCTCTGTTCTCATCCTTTCTGGCTGATGTTTTGGTCACTTTTGCATTTTATCAGTTCTCTCACCATAGAGGTTGCATGAGGCGATGTCTACAACCCACAGAAGTTGCTCAGGTAGTGCAGCTCATCCAGGATGGCACATCAATGTGAGCTGTGGGAAGAAGGCTTGCTGTGTCTGTCAGCACAGTGTCCAGAGCATGGAGCAGATACCAGGAGACAGGCCAGTACACCAGCATACATGGAGGGGGCCATAGGAGGGCAACAACCCAGCAGCAGGACCGTTACCTCCTCCTTTGTGCAAGGAGGAACAGGAGGAGCAGAGCCAGAGCCCTGCAAAATGACCTCCAGCAGGTTAACAGTCAAGAGTATTATTATTATTATTATTATTATTATTATTATTATGCAGTCAAATCAATTCTGACATTTCTGTCCAGATTTCACATCCATAAAGAACCACAGCAGAAACCACCGCACCACAGTCAAGACAGTTCTAATTCTTGAAGAGACAAATGGTTACATTTGAAAATGTCATGGTCTTAATGTACTTTTAATGGTGAAGTTGATGATAAAAACAACTTTAGTTTGAGTATTTAAGACCACAGATCACTAAAGCTGTGTCATTTTGTAATTCATCATTAACATCCAGAAGAGTCAATAAGCTGTTTATCACTATGGGAAAAGTGAACAGCAAGTCACTGTGCTCTGTGGTTCAGCCAAGAAGTTCTAACATTGTATTTATCTTTGTATAGCTGAATAAGGGCTGTATAGTATTGTAGAGCCCTGTACTCCAATCTACTGCACTGTACTGTCCCCTCTACTCTCATCTACTGCATTGTAATGTACTGTAATGCACTCTACTGCACTGTACTGCAGTCTCCTTTTGTCTTCTGCACTGTACTACCCTCAACTCTCTACTACTGCACTGTACTGTCCCCTCTACTCTCATCTACTGCATTGTAATGTACTGTAATGCACTCTACTGCACTGTACTGCAGTCTCCTTTTTGGTTCTGCACTGTACTACCATCAACTCTCTAATACTGCACTGTACTGCCTTCTACTCCCATCTGCACTATACTGCACTCTACTCCTGTCTACTGCACTGTACTGCATTCTGCTGCGCTGTACTGCCTTCTACTCCCCCTCCCACACTAGGGGGCAGCACAGGGCAGTAGGGTACATTAGAGGCCAGTACAGTGAAATAGTGAGCCATAGAGGCCATAAGATAAAACAAGAGATAAGAGAATCTTTATTGTTGTTATACACAAGTACAATGCAACTTTGTGGACAACTTCCCAAGCAGCGAAACACATTACAATCTACAATATTTGCATAAGCAGCAGAAGTGTACAGTGTTGAGGTATGTGGTTTTATAAAAATCGATAATAAAATATTCTGTTCTAAAGTGCAATTATTGTATGTGGACAGCAGAAGTGCATTTTACAATGTTTGAGGTAGATGATTTTATATAAATATATCTGTACTAGGGTGACCAGACGTCCTTTTACCCGGACATGTCCTCTTTTTGAGACTTAAAAAAACAGTCCGGGCGGAATTTCTCATATGTCCGGGATTTTGTTTAATTATAGCTTACATGAAATTTTGAGAAGCGCTTTGTTTCCAAACAAGTCTCGCCCCCTCCCTCCCTTCAGTTCGCTTGAGTGAGAAGGGGGGGCGTGGTGAATTAGCCTAAAACTTTCTCATTGGGCGGTCTGACTGTAGAGCTACTGTTATTGGTCGATAGCCTTCTCTGTAAACATGTCATTGGTCAGTCTGCACCGCAGTAGTCCTTGTTTATGACAGGCAAAGCACCCTGAGCAGCTCTGTTGAAACATAAAAGTAAGTTCTCGGATGAATTAAAAAAGAAATGTGCATGTTTTCATCTTTGTCTCAGTCCATATGAAACTGAGGGCCTGAGGTGTAAAGCTGGGACGTACGTGTGTAGCGAATAATGGTGTAAACAAGCACACAAGTTCAGCTAAGCACACACCACTAGTGAGAGCTCAGTGTCTGTGTGTTTCACATGGTTAACCACCACCAAAGCTACAGGTCACTGGACTGCACATCTGACTTGTTAAGAAAGGTTTTTACCGATTCCTCAACAGCTCAAAAACTCAAGTGCTCCAACAAAGACAGAATCAATTGTAAATGCCGTGACAGCCTAACATTCAGTGTATTGTTCTGCATGTTAGTGTTGTTAAGGGCCAATAAAGCTCTTCTTCATATAAGTATCAGCCATATGCATAGTGTACAATGTTTATGAAATGCCTGTGTGTTTGAACATGCAATACATTATACCATCGCACCCAACATTAATCAACACCATCACCCATTCCTCACCCCCCCAACACCCCTAAGGCTGAAGTGTCCTCTTTTTCAGCATCTCAGATCTGGTCACCCTAATCTGTACTAAAGTATTTTTTTTACATGAAATGGAAGGCAGTAGTGGACAGTACAGTACAATAGAGTACAGTAGAGAACAGTAAAATGCAGTACAGGCCAGCAGTAGAGGGCATGAGAGGACCATGCACAGCAGTTGAATGCAGTGCAGGGCAGCAGACAGTAGTGAAAAAGAAAACTACAAACTCAAAAATACTGGACTTCAGAACTCAGATGTACAATGTGTAAACATGTTCAGTACTTAGTTGTATTCTCTCAGTGCTCTTGTATCTGGTGTCTGGTTATGATATTTTGATATGAGCTATTTTAATGGATGTACATGATCTCATGTTTTTTTCTCACAGGGACTTTCCAAAACATCCCACAGTGCAGTTTTGGTTTCACTAAGTTTAGAGCATCCATCATTACCACCTTTTAGCCACACTATCTACAACATAATCAAGAGTGTGAAAGATCACAGTTACACAAACACATCATATTTAAGTCTACAGATGTTTAGATACCATCTTGTGCTAAAGTTAGTGCACTCCTGGTCAAACAACATATTTTGTAGTTACAAGAATAAGCCATAGGCCTACATCGTTTCTGCACATTTCAGTTACTGTATTGTTACACATTTTAGTTACATTTATTATAAATGTTACATATAACAAAATATATAATGTTATATAACTTTTGAACACATTCTAATTTGTTCCAGACTGTAAACTGATATTAAATTGTAATGTAAATTGTTATATAGACAGAGAGACAGACAGACAGACATATAGGCAAGCATACATACTGTAAAGTTATGACAAGCTGAGGTGGATCAGGAGGCAGGAGTGTAATCCAATACAGAGGGTTTATTGCACACAAGACACCAGAATATACATGCTGAGATAAACATACATTGACTGACAATCACAACAGAACACAGAGGAGACTATATAGGGGCCGTGATTAGATGCTAACAATGGAGAAGACCAGAACAATAATGTGTCATCACAGCTGGTGGAGATGTGACACCAGGAAGTGGATGATGGCCAGACAGGGACGTGACAGAGCCGAGCCAAGGTGCCAAGAGAGAGGGAACAGTTGAACCAACAAAACAAAACACACAGAAACACAAGACCACTGGAACATGGGCACACGTATAAATAAACACGGTGGTGAACAGAACCTCAGCATAATCCCCACACCCATATCTATACCAAAAATGGCACCACCCATCCCAAGTGTCCACATAGAAATGTTCTAAGTGTCTGCATTAGCAACATCCAGTGCCGTGTGGAACAGGGAATCCTAGAATATATGGGTCTATAGCAAACCCATAGCCACCTCCAGGGCTATGGGCCATGATGGGTGACCTGGCCGTTCAGTTGGACAAGGGGTAGTGATCCACAAGGGTGGTGTGAGATGAGGGACAGTGTAGCTGGCCAGAGACACATAAGGGACTGAATGAAATGTGCCCTAGCAGCCCAAGGGAATGAAGGGTTGGCCTGAGGGACTGAAGGGGCGACTGTCACCACCGAATAGGAAGGTGCATGGAGGAGCAGTGGGTGTAACCACCAAGAGTCCTGTAGTGACTCTCCAAGGCGAGAGTAATGAAGGGCGTGGCCTTTGTACTGTCAGGGATGAAGGCTGTGGCCTCTGCAAGGACAGAGACGGAGGGTGTGGTCTCTGAGCAGACAGGGATGGAGGGCATGGCCTCTGTGCAGACAGGGACGGAGGGCATGGCCTCCACGCAGACAGGGACAGAAGGCGTCTCCTCCACGCAGACAGGGACAGAGGGCGTGGTCTCCGCACAGACAGGATTGGAGTGTGGAATCTCCATGATGACATGAGAGGGGGCTCGGCCTCTGTGATCGACAGAAGTGAGAGTGTGGTTCCCACGACGGGCTGGAGGGAAAGCAAAGTCTCTGGGACAGATGGAATGTACCAAACTGTTACTACCAGTTCTGTCTCAGTAGCCCTCTTTACAGTCCCAACTGGCTCCATCATAGTCCAGAATTCTACCATGATGACACGCTGCCGATTCAGAGCATCTGACTGAAATTGTGTGTGCTCTGAATCAGTATTCTGAATAAGTTAATCAAATTGCGCGTGCTGATTTGACTCGGATAAGCGATACACTCAAGCCAGCTGGAGCAGAGTGAATGCTGTCATTAGCATGGCAACACCAAAACCGAAAAATGTTCTCTCACTTCTGTGAATTGTGAAAAAAATTGCTCAAGGATTGAAGTGTGGACATATTTTACTTATATCTCCGAGGAAGAAGGGAAGCCAACAGACTTTACTAGTATTTAACCCTCCTATTATGTTCATATTTAATGTGTTCGTTTATTTTTGGGGTAATTTGAACACAGCAATGTAAACCTCCAGAAAATGATTATAATCTCAGTCTTCCTTGTCTCAGACACATTGTCATCTGTCTCATACACTTTCTACTCTCCAAAATTTTGATATTTTATATGTTATACAGCTAAAACAGCCTGGGGTCAAATTGATTCCAAAGAACACTGATGTATACAACGTGTACAGAACACTAAAAAACATATCATGTAAATTGTTTACTCAGTTATCAGCATGAAATTAGGAAAAGTCAATAAATATAAAGCAAAAAAAGTCATGTTATACGTGTATTTAAAGACGTTAAACACTGGATCGGGTCAAATTGACCTGAAACATAATAGGAGGATAAAACAATGTTATTAATCTCTCCAGTGCAAAACAGGCAACACCAGTAACTTGGTTAAGTATTTGACCGACAAGCACTGCGACCTCTACAAATAGCTGAAAACTCGACCAGTTAATAAAGTTAATGGCTACACCACAGAGCTTTCTTAAGTGGTTAGTGAAATATTTTGTTTGTAACTAGCGATAAGCTAATTTTAAATAAATACATTTTAATAAATTTTTTTCCTTTCTCAGAAGTCAACTTCCACCACTCCTTCAAGTTCATCCAATCAGGCTACCATTACATCTGTGCTAGAGAGACAGGCAAGGAACCTTAAACAGGCAAAGAAATTCCCTAACATCTAATTACAGAACAAGAACAAGAAAGGTCATGTTTGTAGTTTGTAATATATAGTAATTGTATTGGTTTATTTAGCAAGGTTTAATTTTTATTTAATTTTAAAAATCAATCTAATTTTCAGTGTTAAACAATTGAATTTCAGACAAAGGAATTATTTAAATTTTTTTTGTTGCATTTTTGCCAAAGAATCGTTTTGGTATTGAGAATCACGATAGTACATTTAGTATCGGTATCAAAGTCAAAAATTGTGGTATCGTGACAACCCTAACATATATACACACACACATACATACAGACAGACAGACAGACAGGCATACATATATACATACAGACAGACAGGCAGACAGATATATAGACAGATAGACAGAAACATGCACACAAACAAATGAATCAGGCAGAAATTAGGTCTCCTCTCATTATGAGATCTCATCTTGTCCTGTGAGACTAAAGATGTAAGTAAATTTCATCAGCATGAGCATCACTGCTGTGAGCTGGAAAAGCCCCTAAAACAGGACACATTTCCCCAAACGATTAAAACAGTTCATCAAATGAAATAAATATTTTCACTTTCACTTCCTCGAGGCTGGAAAGTCCAGAGGAAAAGCACAACAGTCAGAGGAAATGACCACCGGAAATGAACAACAGAACAGGGAGTTTCACCTTTTGCCCTCATCTCACATATTCACTACCAGAGGCACTGGGACAGGCTGTCTAACAGCAGCTGAGTCAATGACTTCATCACTGAACATACTGAACATATTAAAGCCCTAAACCACATATACAATAGTCTGTCACACTTTCACTAACATCTGGATCCGTTCTGAAAAGTACTGCTCTACAGAAACAACAATGCTATTTAGAAAATACTATTGAGTGTTTGTTAGCCTTACAGCTCCAGTCCTAAGGAAGCTAAAGTTGGACTCTGAACATACCTGATCTGATCAATTATGAGATAAGTGGAAAATATGCAAATATGATTGAACTGTTATGTTCTCCTTGTGGGTTTAATCCGGGTTCTCCGGTTTCCTCCCACAGTCCAAAAACATGGAGGTTAGAATGTGTGTGTGTGTGTGTGTGTGTGTGTGTGTGTGTGTGTGTGTGTGTGTGTGTGTGTGTGTGTGTGTGTGTCTGTATGCACCCAGTGATGGATTGGCACCCTGTCCTGGGCTTAGTTGAATAGTGTAATGCCCTGCCCTGTGCACAGTGAGGGGGTAGGGGACTAACCGCGACCCTAATAAGGATTAAGCGGGTGGGATAATGGATGGATGGATGGATGGATGGGATTTAACTATTCTATAGGTGAACTATTATGCACTTTCATGTTAAAAGTGGACAGAGCTGAATTATTTGTCATTTTCTGGTACTTCAAGTGGTACTGAAACTGAATGAGGAAAATCAGGCTGGTATTACATGAGCGTGGGCAGCAAGCCAACTTTTATATGAGTAAAAAGTAGTAAGAGAGACATCTGTATTTTGCCTAAAGGAAAACCTACAATGTAGAAAGATATATACTATACAGTGTTGGGAACGTTACTTTAAAAAAGTAATTAGTTATAGTTACTCACTACTTGTTCAAAAAAGTAACTGAATTACTCTATAATAAAAGTAACT
>BRDA01036207.1:0-11366 GCA_036984385.1 Crenuchus spilurus | reverse complement strand
TATTCTGTGTAGTTGTATGTATGTATGTATGTTGTATTGTCTATAGTTGATTGGGAGTATGTATTTTAACTATGTCTTAGTATTATTTTATTTTGTCTAGCACATTGGAGTTTTAGAGAACCGTAATCTCATTTAGCTGTGCACTGTTGTGTGTTGTCTAAATGACAATAAAGTTTACTTTGACTTTTTGACTTTGACTACATGTGCTACAACGGCTCGTTATTGCTGCTGTTTAGCATTCTACATGCTACATGCACCTTAAAGTAAGTCAATCATGCTTCAAAATAAAATCTTCTAACGTAATCTAACTTTGTTTTTAAATTGCAAATATTTAAATAAAAAATCAAGTCTTTTCGAGTCATCTGTCTCAAGTCTAAGTCAAGTCTCAAGTCATAAAGACCAAGTCAAAGTCAAGTCGAGTCTTTCACCAGCGTTAGTCAAGCAAGTCTTGAGTCCTCAAAATTGCAACTCGAGTCTGACTCGAGTCAAGTCATGTGACTCGAGTCCCACACCTCTGCCAGTGAGTCTATCAACAATACACTTATGTTCACATTTAGCTGAAAGTCAGAGAGATGGGTCCATGCCATTAGGGTCACAGAAAGGAATAGACACTTAAAAACTATTCTGAAGGGCTAATGAGAAACTAAATACACTGTATGACTCTCATTTATTCTGTTTTATCTCCTTTTCTGTTTTATTTTATTTCTGGATTTAATTAATTATAATCATGTGTCAGATTTAAAACCTCACCTCACACCCTGCTGTTCCACCTGTTTCTCATCCTGTCTTCTATTTCAGTTACATCAGGGTCCTTAGGACAAATATAAATGTACAGGAGGTTTTAAATGCTGATTTGATATGTGACCAGTTTGTAACTTTGTTTGTAACAGTATGTGAAAATGCTTGATAAAACACAAGTATAAATGTATTCATTACTAATTCATTTAAGAAAGCAATGTCTCTCTCTGTACCAGTACTCCCTTAATAAGGTGGTACATAATATATAAAATAATATAATAACAGGTTTGGTTAATTATTTATTATTATTATTTATTATGTCTTTCAATGTAAACTCTGTTGGTGGTTTTATTTTTCTTTGGTGACATAATACTGAAATGAAATGAAAAAAAAGTTAAGCTTTACCTGACTAGACAAGACTAATATTAATATTATTAGCGAGTAAGGCTGTGTCCCAAATAGCATACTCTGAAACATTAAAATGCTTCCCACTACACTCAACACTACTGAAAACATTTCTAACTATGGAATCATTTTATTTATTTTCTCACTTATTTATTATATTTCATTTTTTTACACATTAAGTGTAGTAACATGCAGCTTGGGACGTGGTCAGAGAGCAATGAAACTACATTTCAGAGTGTTTTCTGACAACAGTTAATATAAATGTTAGCTAGCTTACCCAAACAAAAGACATTATCCAAAAGCCATTTATATTGCAGTATATTGTCATTTAAACCTGCGTGAACTACCCTTCCAAAGTTGCTCAGTTTAGCGAGCTAACTAGCAAGGTAGCTAGCTGACTATCTCTTTATTATTAGCTTAAAAAGAGCTGTAACATGCTAGGCTAGCAATAGATGGAGACCAGCAAATGCATGAAACACTGGAATCAGAGTCTCTAATCATGACACCTTAATGTTAGGTAGCTAACAAGCTTCAGTTTACACAACTTCATTCATATCCTGCTCTCAGAGCATCTTTTAATCTTCTGCCACTTATACAGAGTTTACTTTTATTATATTATCATAGCACTACTCTGCTCCTAAAGCTTACATCTTACAGTTTGATGCTCTAAAAACTGAATCCAAAAGCTAAAAGTGTCACAAGCTAATTTAGGAGCAGTTACAGCTTCACTTAACACTTTATTTTGCAGTTTGCTCATCCAGGCAGGGATAGTTGACCTGCCTGCTGTCGACTGTACTAGTAATGACAGTTTGGTGCAGAATTCAACGTTGTCATAACCCTCCATGTTCTGACTGGTCACCTCACAGAACCAGTGGTATGCAACACTGTCCTCACAAATTATTTCAGTAAATAAAACTCCAATGAGCGTAAATTACGAATCTGCCAAAATGGGCTTTCAAATTAAACTTTTTTAAAACACTTTCTGCTTTTTCTCTGGTATCATTTTTTGATGGGACAAATCTACCTGTTTCTGATATTGAGTGGGACACATACCCCCTGCTCCTCCCCCACCCCTCCCTGCCCCCCCCACCAGTTCCTACACCTATGGATAGTATCAGTAATAGGATGAATGTTATTCCTATTGCTGTGATTATTTTAAATTATGGTAGGAGGTAAAGTGTCTTGAATGTCAGCTCGAGCAGAATGTGTCAATAAATGACGTAAACAATGACGTAAACACACTTGACTACTCCATAAAGAGTGTGTGTTAGGTCCTCGTTGTGGAATCTATTCTTCAGCAACACCATAATCTGCAAGTGTGTGTGTATGTGTGTGTGTGTGCGTGTGTGTGTGTTGACTGGAGGATTCCCCCCGCTGCCTTACTTCCACAGTCAGGCCCTCTCACACAGACTTCTACAGCAGAGCTCAATTATTCAGACTAACTCTATAAAAAACACATCAATAAAAGATCGGACTGAGAAAGAGAGAGAGAGAGAGAGAGAGAGAGAGAGAGAGAGAGAGAGAGAAAGTCTTTTTCCACTGACACACAAAAGAGCTGCAGGTAGACTCTGCAGTGTGTTCTTTCCCGCCGCAAGTCGAATGGTGAACAAAACCCTCACAAAAGCCTTCCTGAGAGGAGCTTTACAGAGATAAACACACACATCGATTCAGCTCTGAGGGGGAGGCTGGAACAAACCCAGCAAATGCCAACCGCAGGTAGCCGAGTCGAGTCAATGAACAGCCTTAAAAGACAGGCCTGACTCTGAAAAAGACATAAAACAGACACAAAAAGTCAAGTGGCTGTGAGATAGGACTGTAAGAAAACATCAACAGAGCTGAGGATCACAATATGATGGTTTCTGATATTGTGTCGATTCTTATATAAACAGCCTGGACCTGCCAGCTGATCATGCATCTCCTCCTCACATTCAGAGCTTCATGACTATTCTTCACTAAGGCTACGTTCAGACTGCATGTAAATCAGATTAGTTTCTCAAATCCGAATTGCTGAGATGACTGTTCACACTATTATTAGTAATTGATCAGAACAGATTTGTCTGTCTGCACATCACAAGTTTGTCTGCTTCAGGTACTGAGAGTAACAGAGCAGGCTTCAGTAATTACAGTTATTACAGTTGATGTGGCTTTAGAGTTGCCAGGTTTGCTGTTTTTACCCTCAAATTGTATTTATTTTAATGCACTCGTTTAAAAATTCAGAGGTGGTGGGGTGTTGGTTTTGGACTACTTTTAAAATACACTGTGACCACCAAAAACTCTTATCGTAACAGTAGAAAAACTAGTGTTGCAGATGCCTTAGGTAGACTTTCTAATATTGGAAGATCCCAGTGAAGAGACCTGAAAATATAGACAAAAATAAGATTTAAGAGCAATATAAAGTTATTATAACTTCCTCAAACATCTGTGAATAGTCTCTTTAGATTTTGGGGTAGTTTTAAGTTTGCGTAGGGAAACTTTGTCAGACAATGGGCTGGAAAAGTTTTTGGGACCTGGCAACCTGGGTCTCAACTGTGGTGCCCTTTGTGACACTGTTCTTGGATCTTCAACACTTTGGTCACTCTGAGTTTGACATATCGTTCTTTGTCGCATCAGCAACTGATGTTAAAGGGACTTCGAAATCTGATTTGAGCAGCCTGAGCATCCAGGCTAAGACAGATCTGTCCATTTTTTTAAATCCAATTTTCTCCTGAATGCGTTTGGTAGACAATCAATCTGCCCATTCATTGACTCTCCCTATCACTTGTAATGTTCCTGACACTAGGAGCAGGAGCGATCCTAGCCTGTTTGGTGCCCTGAGTTAACACCCCTATGGTGCCACCATACCCCCCGACCCCAGCTGACTTCACCCGACTGCTCCTCCCACACGCACCCACAATGCCCAGCAACCGTCCGTCAGACCTCAACAGCAAGCTACACTTCCTGGCACCAGCAAGTGGGTGATAGGAAACCGAAATGTAGGCTAGACCAGGGGTTCTCAACCTGCACAACGTGACAACAATGTGATGTATTCACACATCTGTGTGAGATGCCACCCTGGACAACTGCCCATTTTGCCAATATCAGAATCTGTCACTGTCTAGGAGGGTGCAGACTCACACAAGCCTCATCTGATGCATGTGATGCCAAGCCACCAACTCTTTTTGAATTGCTGCCAATACATCACCACCAGCAGCCACTGCACTTAGAGGAAAGTCCAGGATTCCCAAACCTGATAGACTGCATGGCAGATGCCTGAGCACACCAACATTATTTAGTAGTGCTGGGGATAGAGTGCCAGCTTACCCGTCCGGAGAGAGCATAGCCAATTATTGTTCTCTCAGGCTCTGATAGGAAGCAGCATGACCTGAGATTTGAACTCCAATCCCCAGATCATAGTGACAGCACCTTGAGTCCTGGTGCTGGACAAATCTGATTGTATTCATTTGAGTCTTTTGAAAGCTGAAACTCTCTTCTTTCTACTCAACTTGTTCAATTTTGACTATTTTAAGCTGCTAATGAAAGATTCTGCTTCAAATAAACCATGTGTCATATCTTCAGTTACGATAAGTGTTGATTTTTGCTGATGTTTGAGTCCCAAACAAATAGAACTGAGGACTCCATTTCTGTCTTGGCAAAGAGCGCCCTCTTGTGGACCCACATCATGCCCCTTCACCGCTGCGCAGCATCAAAGAAATTATTTCTGGAATAAAAAATCTAAAAGTGCCTACGTTTTTAGTGTTCAGCAGTAAATTGTTAGTGTTATTACATTTAAAAATATTTATAATTATTTTACCAAAACACATCTACGTTTTCTTATTTATTTCACGTAGTTGCTGTGTAAAGCACTTGGAATACTGTAATGGGTAATACACAGTTGAGATTTGGCCTGGACTCAGTAATTCACTGTAACTTAACTGTTATTGTAAGTCTGTCAAATGCAAACATGTAAATGTGGAAAAAACTTAAGATTTGGTCATAAAAATTCTGACAGAACGTCTAAATAAATGCTATTAAATCCCTGACCACTAAATGGTCATCTTCAACCATTAGACTCTTCCATTGCAACAGAAACAAGTAGTACAAGAGTACACCATTGACAGTTTTCTACTTTTTCCACTTTTTTCTTTATGTAAAAATCACATTATACTGAATTTTTAAAGTTCATTTAGGTGACTATTCAATGCAAGTGTAGCAACCTTTTTGAAAAGGTGCTACATCACATACTGAGCCAACAGCATCGCACCGACCTCTAAACCATCATAATCTGACCATTTAACAGCTCCACACATTACTATGCAGAGTGTGTGAGATCACATCAAAGACACACACACACACACACACAGCTGATCTCCAGTCTGCTCACTGATCACAGAGTGTGTGGAAGACTCTGGGATGTGGAGGGAATGTGGAACAGAGCCCTAAGTAAACGAGATGAAAGAGAGGAGCTCTGTTTGTTTTCCAGAAGGAAATGATGGAGGGAAAAGACAAGAGATGGATGGGGATGGAGAAGTGTAAATGGTCATAGCAACTCTTCAGTGGTATAAATAGAAAAAGAAAAAGAGTGCGATGAGAGGGAGAGAGAGAGAGAGAGAGAGAGAGAGAGAAATTTAAAATAAACATAGGAAGAAAAGCTCTTCCCTATAGAGGCAGTTTAATGACAATCATAGTGAATGCCTGCGAGAGAGACACAGAAATAAGCAAAGGAGAGTAGAAATAAAATGAGAATGTTATCTTTCACTATATTGTAGTGATTCTCTTTGTTGTAAAAGATCCCTGGTGAGAAAACGTGTTTTATGGTTTGTAATATACTAACACATGCTTATCATTTACTGCTGAACACTAAGAATGTAGAAGCTTCCAGAATTTTTGTCCCAGAAATCATACATTTCAGGTTGAGCTGCACTGAAGGGACTTTATGTGGGTCCACAAGAGGGCGCCATTCAGCAGGACAGAAACTGAGTGCTAAGTTCTATTTGTTGGGACACAAACATCAACACTTATTGTAACTGAAGATTTAACACATGGTTTATCTGAAGCAGAATCTTTCATTAGCAGCTCAAAACAAGCAGAAATGAACATGTTGAGTAGAACAAAGAGGCTTTCCACACTCATATGACTCCTCCCTTTTGGGTGGAGCTCTGAAGGTGAGGAGATGATGAGCTGGTGCAGGATGTTTAAGAGGTTAAAAAAGGAAGGACATATTCTTACTGACAGCTGGTGACAATGCACACAAGGAATGTGGAAAAGAGGGAGAATAAAGACAAAATTTAACATAAAAATATATAGAAAGGATACAACAATCAGCCACTTCAGTTAAACCACCTCATTGTATCTACACTCATTGTCCATTTTATCTCCACTGACCACACTGGTGCACTTCATAGTTCTGTAATTACAGTCTGTACATCTGTCCAGACTGTTACCAACCAAAAGAGTAAAAACTAGCATGATTGCATGGTGGGGATCAATGCCCACTACACAGGTGATCTGCATATATGTGAAGGTACCATTGATGTGGAGGCTTATGTTGGTATGTTGCATCAGTTACAACAGTGAGGCTTCATTGACACAGTGTGTGTGTCTCTCTGTGTGTCCAGATCTGTGTTCTATTGAAAATGTCTGGAGCATCATGAACAGGACAATCAGACAACGGACTGTTGAGCAGCTCAAGCCTTGTTTGCTGCAAGAATGGACAAAAAATCCACTTACAAAACTATACCAATCAGTATCTTTAATTCCCAAAGCATTAAACAAGTAATTAAAAGAAAAAGTGATGTAGGCTAAAATTTAGACTAAAATAAAGGTTCACATGAATTTCAGATTTCAGTTTCTATTGTATTTTTAGAAAAGATCTCAACTTTTTTGGAAATGGGATTTGTAGATACACAGAGGTGGTACAACTAGCAGGAGAGAGAGAGACAGAGAGAGAGAGAGAGAGAGAAAGAGAGAGGCGGACTAGTAGGTCTGAATAAAAAGGGCTGACAGAGGACATGATATCTGCAGTGGGGAGTTTTTTTGGGGGGATCATATGAAGAGACTTGGCAGGGGAAACATTTGCATAACTATTTCTGTACGTTCCACAGGAGAGAGTGAGGGGAAAGAGGAGAAGGAGAGAGAGAGAGAGAGAGACAGTATTACGTAATGACCCCATGTGGAAGATAAAAATATCTGCAAACCCTCATCAAAAGATCTTTCTTATGAAAGACAATGAAGTGGTGGTAATGAAATCTCATCACTTTCATGTCTTTAATTAATGTTTTCCTTTTTTCTGTGTTTCTTCTTTGTTTCCAACAAAAACATTTGGGCTTCATTACCCAGAAACCATATTTGCACTATTTACCCCTGTTATAGTCAATCAGCTGAGACATGGTTGGAGACCAAATTTGGCTTCTTAACTAAATTGAAGTGGCCCAACGTTTCTACACTAGAAACCAATAGTCACCTAAATTAGTATCTGCATCCAGATCTTAATGAAGGTCTTGCAAACTACTCAGTGTGGATTAGAGCCCAGTCTGACTTACTGTAAAATATAAAAAATTAAAAAAACTTCAGTTTGGTTAAGAGAGATTGAGTTTTGGTAATATCTTCAGCTAGCCTGTTTAGGTGACTATTGGGTTCTAGTGTTTGGCAGCAATGCAAGCCTCATACATTCCAGTTCTAAGCTGAAGAATCAAAATTTGGACACTAAGTGCATATGAGTTGGAAATAGTGTTGTAAGGGTCCGCCCCTGCAGAGTGGCGATTGGATCTTTACAGGGAGCCACCAGCAGGGGAACGCCCTCATGGAGCAGCAATTGGACTAGCAAGGGACCACCCAAGTGGAGTGGCAGGTTACACCTGCTAGGCCCTGTCCCCACTGTGCAGTGATTGGATCTGCTAGGGACCTCTTCTCCCAGTGGAGCAATTAGTTGCTGAGGCGAGCCCCTGTCCTCATATTGGTCATAGCCAATAATCAGCTTATCACACTGAGCTGGCTGCTGTCTGTTTTTAAAGCTTCACTGCTACAGTTCAGTGCAGAGCCATTTTCATTAATTCAAACAACTGTTTCACTTTCCTTGTCTGCAAACAGGTTTTCGTAGAGGTCCAGCTCTCCCCCAACTTGTATCCTGCTAAGTCAAATTTTTTCAGTCCCCGGCCTCCTCTCAGTCTAATTTAAGGAAGTCAAGGACATTACTATCTTTGTTATTTTAGGTGGGATTTAGGGGATCTTTGTATTACCTTGAAAGGAGGCCCACAGGTAAACCTGAAAGCTTGAAAAACTAAAATCATAATTCCAGGGGTGGTGCGATACGGTGGCTCCTCCTCCCTTTTTGCCATTCAGTGGGCTGTGGTAGCATTCTGTTGCCGAGGAAGCATTCCAGCAAGGAGGCTTACTACCCTGCAGCCCCCTCAAGTGGTGCTAGGGCTCTGTAGGGGCTCACCTGGGGTGATGTGCAGAGTGTAGGAATCTGTTTAGACCTACCTTAGGTGGCAGCATACCACAGGAAAGAGTAGAGCTTCTGCCCTAATGCCATCAAGGTAAGTTTGTTTATTTTTCACTCTCCACCCTCTGGCTCACATTGGTCCCATAACAAGTGAAATGATGGTGTGAACCATTTAGATATTTTTGTTGATGTCCCAGCCACGGTCATCATGCTTGTGTTTTTGTTTCCCCATGGGCCTATTTGTTCACATGCACATCAGGTTTCTGTCACACCCACACCTCTGTCACCATGTGCTTCTGTTCTGTGTGTGTGTTTTGGGTTTCCCATGAGCTGCCTCTGTGTTCCCAAACTCTCATCATTATGTCTCATTAGTGGTCACACCTGTCTTGCATTTTCTCACAGCCCAATGTGTTTTCCCCCTGATTACACACACTATTTAGCTCCTATGTGTCTGCCTTGTCTTTGTCAGTCATTGAAGTGAGCCTGTGTCATGTTCAGTTACTTGTCATTGTCTACAATAAAGCTACATGTTTGATTCTCACCTCTGCGTCCTTTCCACCTGCTTCAACTGCTGTATTCAGATAATCTAACAAATGATTAAAGCAGTACTGGTAATATATATATATTTATTTATTTATTTGTTTATTTATTTCCATTAATCCATTATCTTAACTGCTTAATCCAGTTTATTGTGATGAGGTCTTCTCAAATTTCTTCATTTGGCACTGGGCATGACATTCCACTATTTAGCCAAAGCCAGGACAAAGTGCCAACCACATTGCTGGAAACATACAAACATGATGGGGACTCGAACCGAAGACTCCAGTGATGAAAGGCAAACATGCTAACCACCAATCCACCCTACTTATGTCCAGTGCTAGAAAAAAAATGAAGTGAGCATTCCAAAGATCCAGCCAAATCTCCAGACCTGAACCTCTGGAATGTGATCAAGATGAAGACAGATGGTCCACAAGTCATTAGACAAAGCTGAGCTTAGAACCTTTGCACCAGGAGTCACATAAAGTCACCCAACAGGGACGTGGAAGGTCTGAAGAACATGAACACATCAGGCTGTTTCCACCCAACACTGATTTCTGAGCTCTTCCATACGTAACACCTGTTGTGTTGCTTAAATGTGAATATGAACTTGTATTCTTACTAAGCTGAAGTTGACTTATTGGCTCGGGTGTCTGAATGTAATAACTGTACCACCTAAGGTGGAACGAGGAATTCCAATAAGAAGAAGCTTTGGATGCATTATTCAACAAGCTGATAATTTTTTGTAAGTAAAAGCTTGAAATGAGAATATTTTTATTTGGGATTTGTTTTGTAAATGTTGTCAGCAGTATATAGAATAAAGCAAAAATGTTCATTTTACTCAAGGACAGACCTATAAACAGTAAAAACCAGAGAAACTATCCATCTGCAGTGCAATCTTCATTTTAACATAGCTTTATACTCACACACACACACACACACACACACACACACACACACACACACACCCCTAAGAGTGCCAGCTTGTTTAATGTAGATGTGCTTAAAAGGAGCGGTGGTGTATAATTAATAGCAGAGCAGCACACAGGCCCAGAGGAAAAATCTGCAGGTTAGACAAGACCTGCTGAGTGCATTAACACACCACACACACACACACACACACACACACACACACACACACACACACACAATAGAACACTGACAAATATCATATGTCAGACATATATCACAGCTGTTTAAATAAAATATATTTTAAAACAAAATACTCATATCTATCTATCTATCTATCTATCTATCTATCTATCTATCTATCTATCTATCTATCTATCAAGAGCTTTGTTATCTAAATGTTGAGTCTCATTAATATTTTAAAATTGCTTCTTATCATTAATCATTAATTGAGACATTACTTAACCATTTAATAATGCCTAATACAGTCTTAATTACTATTAATATCCTCTTATTGTCAAGTATTATGATTACATTACCAAATCATCACTGAAACCTTTATATGTACAATTTTTAATTAAAGTTTTTTTAAAAACTTAAATTTAAATGTCAGTATGAAAATACATTTCTAAGCAATTTTAGATCCATTTCTATTGTTCCACTCTTTTACAGAATGTACAGTACAGATTACACTTTCAAACTATAACACGTGAAAGTGTTGTTGCAACTATAACAATACAGAGTGAAATCGGACACTTTGGTACCAGTTTTCTTGATTTTGAGTTGGTACATACATCATTACAGTTCAATGTTAATTTGAAGGTATTTCAAGCTTTTTTGGGGATGAACACCTTGACACTCCCTGTGCAGTGCTGCACCACTCAGCAGGGCGATGACCTGAAATTTGCTGCTACATGTACTTTCAACAGAGCCAAGAAGTGGAATGTTCTTCACGGCCTGAGTTATTAACCTGACATGAACCTTACTGAGCAGACTGATGCTGAAAAGCCTCAAAAACAAGAACTAAAATGTTGTTGCTCTTACAATTGTCTGTCTGTCCCAATACTTATGTTCCATTGAAATAAATAACTATATTAAAGGCTTGTGAAGTCACCAGACAATATAGATGGAAATACAGTCTATTATCTTTAATATAATTTAAACTCATTGTCCAGCTTTAAATCCAACATAAGTGTAACAAAATTTCAGACCTTTATCACAACTGTACACAAATCAGCCATTATTTGGAAACCTGTATAATAAGGCCAAGTAAAAAAAAAAATTGGTGATCATCCTTTTTCACCAAAATTTTGGGTCAGGGGGGAGGTTTTTTTTTTTTTTTTTTTTTTGATTGATG
>BRDA01036204.1:0-13115 GCA_036984385.1 Crenuchus spilurus | reverse complement strand
GTTCCACCTGAGGAGCTGGCTGAGGTGTCTGGGGAGAGGGAGGTTTGGGTTTCCCTGCTCAGACTGCTACCTCTGCGACCCGGCCCCGGATAAAGTGGTTGATAATGGATGGATGGATGGATGGATATTATTATTTCCAGATTTTTTCTTTTAGATTATGTCTATTTTTAGACATATATATATAACCTAAACTTATAAACTTAATATAAGTCTTATGTTAACCATGTACAGAAGGGGTGTTGACTTCTTTGGGCTCAGAGGAACCTTCACACAATGGGTCAGATGAATCCAAATGTATTCTAGATTTTTTTCAGAAGAAATGGACACTGTGTGCTCCAGACCAAAGACAAAAAGTACCATCTGTTATCAGCAACAAGTCTTTAAACCAGGGTCTGTCATGGTATTGGGTTGTGTCATTGCCTTGGCAAAGGTAATTTGCACTTCTGACATACGTTAATATTTTAGAGCAACATATGCTGCCTTGAAAATTACATGTTTTATAGGGATGTTTATCCATTTTTCAGCAAGACAATGCAAAACCACATGCTGCACACATTACAAAGTCATGACTGCAGAAAAAGAGTGTACAGCTACTGGACTGGCCGGCATGCAGTCCTGACCTGTCCCCAGTAAAGAATAAAAATGTTAAATGAAAAATGTGACGACAGCCTTTTACTTTTGCACACCTTAAGATGTGTCTGCATGAAGAACAGGACAAAATTAATTTGGTATCATCAGTGCCAAAACATCTTTGAAGTGTTGTGAGAAGGAATGACAACATAACAAAATGGTAAATACTGTCTCAACTTTTATGTTGCAGGCCTAAAACGCATAAACGGATGTACATTAACAAATTAAATGAAGCTGAGCAGACTAAATATGTATCTTAGGTTCACACTGTCTGCAATAAAATCAAAGTAAATGAAAGAAACAGTTTTTTTTATTCTTCTGCATTCCTATACTCTCCCAAACTTTCTGATTTTGGGATTTTTTTCATTTTCATTTATCAAATATTTTTTTACAAAAGCAAAATGAGAATATAAGCTATAAATAAAAGGCAGTAAAATCTGCTTAAACACAAGTTAAATAACTATACTTATTTATAATTACAGCATTTATAATAAACATTCTCATAATAATTTCATACCAAATAAATAATTTCACTTCATAAATTACTTCTAATGTATTTTTATTATTGTTGTTATTTTGTATGTGTTCTGTGTTCAGCAGCACTTTTATACTGTTATTTATTTATTTAATTTGTTTAGTCTGTTTTGTTTTTGTTTTTAATCAGTCTGTGTGCACATGAGCTATTAGGTGTGATAAAAAAAAAGCGCTCAAGGCCCATTATAAATGTGTGTGTGTGTGTGTGTGTGTGTTTCTCTGTATAGTAGCAGCAGTTTAAGGTAATGCTAGGCTAAATGCTAAAATGGTAACTCCTGAGTGGCCTTGAATCTCCAGAGGCTTAATTAGCAGTACTTGGGGCCAGGCACTGCAACAGTCTCTGCGGGAAATCTCCACTTTTAACTTTTAAACCACAGAGAATGATTTTCTCACCACAGCGAGTTCTAATATTTAAAAACAATATATAGCAAATTACTCAGTCTGAATCTAAAAATAACCTAATTTAACCCAATCAGAATCTCAACCGATATCATTTCATCCAGTTCATGCATCAAGTCTAAAAGTACATCATTTAACTCAATCTGACTCTAAAATGACAAATTTAAATCAATCTAAATGTAAACTAACATCACATAGCCCAGTCTGAATTTGATGAGAATAACTGGTATGTGCTCAGGCTTTTTGAGATCATAGTCTGCGTTATTCTGTAGCAGCATTTAAATATAAAAGGACAGTAATAAGTGTTAATATGTTTAAAAAATGGTTAGAGGAGGGTGAACTTTCCCTTACCTTTAAACACACACACACACACTGGAGTGGATGAGGGATTACAGCTGGAGAGAAATTAAGTATCTGGAGGAGAAGTCCTGACACTGAGCAACAGGGGCAAGACAGGATTAAACAGAGCAGAGAGCAAGTGAGAGAGAGAGAGAGGGGTGAAGCGGAGGGACTTTAGAGGATTACAACAATGTGTGTGTGTGTGTGTGTGTGTGTGTGTGTTTAAAAACTGATGTAAAGAAATCTTCATTTAGTTCATTCAGCTAAACTGATTATTCTATTAACTGTGAGTAAACTAATAAGATAATAGAAACTATATTGGAAATTTGCTGTGGTTATCATACAATTCAGTTACTGTTGACTTTTTTCTGGAACATTTTACACCAGTTATCTTTCATCTGCCTGGTTTTTACCGCTATATTTGCTGGCATTTCTCATTTGTTTCTCATTGTTTCTCTGGATTTGTTTCTCATAGCTTCTCTGGATTTGTTTCTCATTGTTTCTGACTTTGTTTCTTGTCATTTCTCTGGTTTTGTTTCTTGTTGTTTCTCTGCCTTTGTTTCTCGTTGTTTCTCTGGCTTTGTTTCTCATTGTTTCTCTGACTTTGTTTCTCATTGTTTCTCTGGCTTTTTTTCTTGTTGCTTCTCTGCATTGTTTCTGATTGCTAATGCTCAAAACAAACTAAAACATCACACTACAGTGATGGCATGCAGCACTACCACCTGAAAACAGGTGCAAAACAAATAGCGGCTGAGAACCTTGAGAACAGGTGTACAAAACAAAGGTTACAGCTGGACAACACAGGCACACTCTAAAACCTGCAAGAGTGATGTTAAATGTTCATTTATCCATTTCATTAGTCTTTTGTATTTATTTCTCATTGTGTTCTGTATGTAAAACTATAGTTATTCTATAAAAAAATTATTTTTGTTCATATTTTTGATTGTCTGTAATGAATTAATTGCATTTACATTATTTCTTATGAGAAATTTTGCTTCAGTTATGGTTCATTTCAATTATTATCAGGCACTTTAGAACAGATTAATGACTAAAAGAGAGGTTCCAGTTTAGTTTGGACTGACTGAAAGGCTGTGTGATATCATGTAGCTCATTTATGTCTGTTTTCATAGTTTGGCCCTGTTTTAAGGCTATTATTAACCTATTTTAATACTAAAATATCAGAATTAATAAACACAGTGTGTGTGTGTGTGTGTCAGTCAGTCATACTGAGTGGCCTAATTATAGCACAGATTTAGCCTGAACGGGGACACAGGTTGAGGTGTGATTGAACTGTCTGCAGGATGATGAGTGTTTAAGAGAGGATCCTGGTCTTCATGGAGCAGTTTGAAAGGGAAACAAAACTGGAATGTGTGGGGATTGTGAGAGACGTGTGGAGACTCGTGTTCTTCTGGCCTCTTTGATCTACTGAAATCCTGTTAGATTCCTTTTGTTCCTGAATGTAAAATGAGCCTTGAGCTCGAGCTCCATCACTCACCTGCTGACTCTCCAGCACCCAGAAGAGCTGAAAAATACACATACTTTATTCACTTTATTTCAGAACACAGCCCTGAACTCATCAGAACAGAAGAGACATTCAGAACTCAGAGGAACCCATCTCTGACACTGAAGAGATCACTAGGAGAACTGTAACAGCGAAGAAGAGCATTTTAATTGTACTCGGGCCACTGGGTTGGCGTGATGTGGTTACAGGGGCGCTATTAAAAGCCCTGCAGTGAGGATTTGGTGGGTTGGAGGCTGAGTTTGATTTAAAACATCTGATCTCCTCTGAGGCTAAACTCAAACCCCTCAGCATCACTGATGTCTGAAGAACACAAACATGGAGAAGTTTTAAAAGTTCTCACAACAGCGTGAAGGTGTCAACAGCATAAATAAAGCTCACCCACGGGACATTTTTATTGTTGTTTACATAAGAAAATCATTCCACGCCTGACAGAGTTCAGCATCAGTTGGACCCTGGGGAACCTCATCAGGAACCATTCTATCACAAAAAAAGAAAAAAAAAACCCAGAGCAAATGACTTAAATCACCATGGCAACAGATCCAGACCAGCTCATGTACAGCAGGCGAGCCGGCGATGAGTCTTGTTAATGTTTTTATTGGTGCAGTAATTCTCACACAAACCAACAGGGAGCAGATTCAGAGCACAATGCGAAATTCATCTTTAAAGTTTTACATAAACACAGAGAGGAACATTTAACATAAAATAATAAAAGTCCTGCCGGCGGGATTTAAACAAAATTCTGCAATACACTTGTATAAGTATGCATGATTTTAACCTAGAATCATAACTAAAAATACCCTGAAAACCTTAAAAGGTCTACTTTTCAAATATATGTAGGTTGAATTAAAAAATATTTTTAGATATTTGTGAGAGGAGCTTAAATAAGCAGAGAAACATTTTTCAATGCGAGTCAGAGTGCTGCCCCTTGTTCTCCATCCACTGATGAGATTTCCCATCCATATAACATAGTAATTCTGGACATGTCATAGGAGGATGGGTGGCCCAGAAATGTGTGAAAACACCAATTTGGTCTCAATAAATATAGCTCATCTGAATAAAGACTTCACACCTCACCCTTAACTCATGAATATTCAAGGTAGGAATGAGTGTCACCTCACATGAGTTAAGCTTTAGAAATAAAACCACATACAATATCTAAACACTGTAATGAGCAGTGTGTCGCCAACACCTCTGTTTATTCAGTTCTGAGCTCAAATGCCTTGACTAGAAATGTTTAGAGTGTTTTTTCACAATATATCAGCACATCTGGTTTTGGAAAGTCTATGTTTAGAACAGATTTAATCAGAATATAGATTTATGACACTTACTGTTTTGACACTGTTGTTGCTGAGTTTGTATAACACTTTGGATTAAAATATTTTAGATGTGTGTAATTTATGAACATGTCAGACTCCAGAGGGTTAAAGGCAGAAGAATTTATTTTTCTGAACATTTTGCAGTTGCATTTCCTTCTTATGTATGATGTTGTGAAGTATTTGAGCCTGTTTAGAGTAACTGAGTCTCTGTTTAGTTATTTCTTTACTGTATATTCTGTTGTAATATTGAAGATCATGAAAGTGAGGCTGTTTGGAGAAAACAGGGGAAGATACTTCTGGTCTCAGTGAAGTCATGTGCCCAAATCCTTTAGCAGGAGAAAAAGAGAAACTTTTGCACAATAAGCTGGAGAAAACTATGCTAGAGCTGTATCTCCTCATGAAAACAAAATGTGAGATGTTTAGTAGTGAAAGTTCAGTCTGTTGTCCTTGAAGTAATCAAAACAGCTTCAGATGGGGAATTCACAGTTCATTACACCAGCCAACCAGTGGGGAGTATCTAAAGGAACCAGAGGAACAATGCTGAGGCACAGGGAATTATGCTAATATTTAAACAATAAGGCAATGCTAAGTCTTACTGGAGCAGAAAATAATCCATTAGAGAGATAGAGGAGATTCAGGATGAAAAAAGTGGACGAGAGAGTGAAATACGAGCTCACAACTGCTGCTTTGTCTGATTTAAGAGTTTATCTAAAAAACTTCATCAGAATCATCTTTACATTTGACAAATGTAACTTTCATTCTGCACTTAAGGTGGGCAACTTAGCCCTGGCAGAGTCACAGATAAACACTAGAGTAAAAGTGAAGATCAGTCTGCTGATTCAGAATCAGTATCCGTCACCATCAGTAATCAGAATCAGTATATGAATCAGAGTCAGAATTAGAATCAGGATGAGTAAAATTAAAAGTCTCAACCAAAACAAACATATAGTCCAAGTTATGGACAAATATACATGTGAATATATTTTAGAGGTATTGTAAAACTATTTAAACTATACATGTCAGTGTATTATAGAGGTATTGTTGTACCTAATAATATATTATAAACATGATGTACAGATGGAATAATTTACTGGTTAGGTCACAATGGCAGGGTTAGATAGGTGTATATGAATTGTATGTGCAGAATATGTAAAAGCTGTGATAATATAATATGCAGTTTACTTAACAATGTACAAAAGAATAATATAGTGCAGTCACTAACCAGAGTTCAGAGGTGTGAGTGTTAGTGGTGAACAGTGTTCAGTAGGAGACAGCTCTGGGGAAAAAGCTGTTCCTCGATCTGCTTGTCCTGGTCTGGAGGCACCTGAAGCGCCTACAAGAGAGTGGGAGGAGTCTTTAAAGTCCCTGTGATGTTCTGTGCCATTTTCACCACTCGCTGTAGTGACTTGCAGTTCCCATACCAGACTGTGATACAGCTGGCTAAGATACTTTGTATCGTGCAGTGATAAAAGTTCACCAGGATGGCTGAAGACAGGTGTTGTCACCTTAGCATCCTCAGAAAAAAAGAGGTGCTGGTGAGCCTTCTTGACCAGGCTGGAGGTGTTGGTAGTCCAGAATATGTTCTCTGAGATTTGTATTCCCAGGAACTTGAAGCTGGCAACAATTATGAATGATGATGCTTGTCTTGTAAGTTGTGCAGTGAATCCACAGATTTGGATTGCTTGTCCAGCACATACAAATGCTTGATTGGATTGAGATGTGGATCATTTGGAGTCAACACCATGACATCTTTGTCACATTCCTCAAAACCGTCCTGAATGAGGCACAGCAGTCCTGCTGAAAGACACCACTCTTATTAGTGAACACCATTAACATGAAAAGTTTAGTCTGCAACAATGTCTAAGTAGGTATGTGAATGTAAATTATTCTAGTATACTGTAAAAGATGTTACTATTTATTAATTAGACTAATGCATTAGACTGTAATACACTGTATTAAACTATAGTAGACTGTGCATACACGCACATCCTGATATTGCCAAGTGAGGCTTGGTCCTGGGTCAACATGGGAGGAGCTTAAACTAAACTTGTTCAACCAATCAGCTTTGCTGCCCCGCCCTCCTTTTTTCAATCTCAAGTCAGTAATTTTCCCTCCCTTCAGCGCCATTTTTTAAAATTCAGTTTTCTCCCTCAACATGGCTAAACTTTTGTACTGCATCTCCTGCTGAAGGTAAGAGATTTATTGCTGAAATTTCATGTTTTACATCGTCAACATATAGTACTGGGTTTATTTACACAAGTAAACATTTACTGTACATTGCTTTAGCTTAGCTAGTCTCATAGCTGTTGATCTACTAGTTAAGCTATCTGGCTAACATAATGGTAAATCTGAGAAGCTAACAACATATTTAGCAATGCCCTTTCAAAATATGAAAATCTTGCTTGCAATAATTAATTTAATTTAATTTAATTTAATAATTTATTTGACAGGGACAGTGTACATTAATTAACATTGCTGTAAATGCAACCGGAATTAGCCAAAAGGCTATTTTTCATCCGTTGTCCCTGGACAGATCTTAAAATGTCTACCTAAAAATAACAACAATAAAATAATTATAAAAAAATACATTATAAAAAACAATAAAACTGATATAACACAGTATCTAAGTTAACTATAATACAGACAAACATACTACATCCTAACATAACATAACAGAAACACAAGTTACTGTGTTAAGTAAGTTAAATTACTCATATTTCTGTAATTTACCTAAAGCAACAAAGTTATGGAAATTTATCATTTAGCTTGCATACCAGTCATCCAGCTAGCTAGATAGCTAGCCATGTTTAACTAGCTAGATAGCATGGTTAGACTTAGGTAGTTCCATGAAAATCAGGTCTAATATTTACTTGAACATATCTTGTAGGATAGCTGTATTCACAGAAGCAGTTATTTGTTTTTATTAACAGCAGAGTAAATGTTCTGAATCATATAGTTGTGTTCTTTGAATATTTTTTTTTAACTACAGGAGTAAATGTTATGTCAACAGTAAAAGTTTTTTAACTGATGTTTTACTTTGAATTACATAGTAAGCTAGCTATGTTCCCGTGCTGTCCCAGGAACATCATCCAATATTGACCTGGGAACATGATCTAGTTGTGTTGTCCCTGGAATTTCATTATTATTTTTATTTGCTTCAGGAGCAGTATGTCACTGTGGGTGGAGTACAAGGAGGACGTGGCGGCAACAGGGATAGTTTACATGAGTTTATTTAAGACACACCAAACACTGTGGCAGTAGCACAGAGTACATAACATTAACACACAAACTCAGAATATCACAGAATGTAGGACAAGAGACACAAACACAGGAAAGGCTTAAATAATGAGAATAATCAAATGGGCAAACACACACAGGACTGTGACTTAACACAAGACAGGTGTAACACATTAACCTATGAGGGCAAGAACAACAGGAAACATGCACAACTGAAGCACATGATGGCTGAGGCAGGAGTGTGACAGGAATATTTTATTTTAAAAGTAGAAGAACTGTTGTTTTAGCTTTATTTACACACTAAGCTAGCTATTTTCTTATGATGTCCCAGGAACGTCATCCAGTCTTGACCCAGGGACATCATACAGTTGTGTTATTCTCAACATTACTTAGAGTATGTTATGAGTAGTTCCTGAACTTTCATTCTTAATATAAAATATACTGCTCCTGAGGTAACATAAATTGATAAAATTCCAAGGACTAGTTTGCTTAATGTACGCTTACAGCATTTTGAAGGAGACATTAAGCTCTAACATATTATGCAGTTCAAGGAACATCACCCTATGTTGCCCTGGGAACATCATTCAGATGTGTTCCTTGGAAACATGTAGAAGTTTTAATTACACAGTAAGATCATTTTCTTCTGCTCTCTCAGGAACATCATCCAATCTTGGTATAAGGATTATACCAACTAAATATTTTATTAGCAATTACAAATCCATTATACACCATATAGAAACCAAACATTTGAAAGGTTTTGTTGCAAAGCACTGTGTGGACCATTTTGTGTATTTAATCATATATATTCTTAGGCTTCGATTTTACACACAGAATAATTCTCTGGGTTATATTATCATTAATACCACCTCTAGTTGGGAAATAAAAATGCATTTCCTATTAGATTATTTTTAAAATCTCTTTCCAAATTTGTTCTAAACAGATATACAGCATTTGTATATGAAACTTTCATTCATAAAATGTATCAATTGAATTAAGAATGTAAAGTGTATAAAAATATATTTATTACATGCCTTGTTTCCCCAAAACACTGATGAATTAGAATGAATTAGTGCATAAATGAATTATTATTTTTTCTCACCACTCAGGAAAAGCTGAATGGAGGACTGGAATACTGTGCTGTGTGAAGAGAAAAGGAAGATGACAATTTCATAATTGATGCACATATTGTAAAGAGAGAATCATAAGACAATCATATTGTTTTATTAATTATTCCAGATACATAATGTTCCATATTAACAAGTACAAGTAAACAATCCATATACAGTGGTGCTTGAAAGTTTGTGAACAATATCATTTTCTATATTTCTGCAGAAATTTTACCTAAAATGTTAGCAGATTGTCATACAAGTTGTAAAAGTAGGTAAAGAGAACCAAATCAAACAAATGAGCCAAAGGTTAGACTTAGGCATTAATTGAGGAAACTGATCCAGGGGGCTCTAGTGGATGCCCTAATTAACTTAAAGAACAGGGATAACAAATTTATAACACGTTTAAAGACATTTCTGTGGACCCCAGAAAATGAGCTGTTGATGTTCAACAGTCTGAAAAAAAGTTACAAAACCATCTCTAGACAGTTTGTACTTAACCAATTCAGTCAGTCAAACTGTACAAAGGGAGAACATTCAAGATCATTATTACCCTCCACCAAGTGGCTGACCTCATGCCAAAACCAGGACATGTAATAGAAAATGGTTCACAAACTTTCAAGCACAACTGTATAACACTGTTCATTTCTCTCTCTCTCTCTTTCTCTCTCACTCACACACACACACACACACACACAATGTTCTGGGTTCAGGTGTGGGTGGGTGTGAGTGAATGAAGATGCAAGTTGTGTGGGGGAAATGTCACCTTGAGATGAGAGCTTATGGTTTTTGGTGACCTCTCCTGTAAGTTTTGCATGTATGCAGTGGAATTTCCGCCTTAATAAAAGCTCATCAAACCATTTTTCTGGCATTTTCTGATCCTCCTCTGCAATATTATTATTCATAAGATATCAGTGTTTGTTAACTATATTAATGACCTCAGATTAATGTCTAGGACACAATCTAACCAATGTTCATCCATTGTGGCCAATTAATTCTTAGTGATGGTGCATCACAAGTCCTATTTTGATTCATATGTTAGAGAAGTCACATTCTGCAAAGAAAAAGATGAAAGAAAGTAAATTAGTCAAATTAGGTTAAGTGAAATTATAAACTGAAATCAATTCTCTTACAATTTACCAATGCCAAGAAAATTAAACAAAAATAATTGTCATCCATAGTTTTATTTATTGATCATTCTGAATTCATTAACATGCATTTAATATTTAAATGGTCATGTAAACAGCACACTATGTTTAATTCAATTGGAGTAAGTTATAGATAATATGAAGTAAGTCATAGATGAAAGGCAGTTCCAGGTACATCATCCAGTCTTGCCCTGGTAACATACGGTATTGTTGACCACGATTTCATTATTTTATTAGTTATTTATGAGTAGTACATTTAATATTTATTTACTATAAAGGTGTAGGTCCATTGTTTAAGTAATGGACATTTGTGTGTGGTTTTGTGTATAAACATTTACCTCAAGTCAATGTCTATGATAACACCATCTAGCCACTGTCCATCCCCTAATGTGGCCAATGAAGCCTCATTTAATGAGGGTGCCTCAAAGGTAATTTTTCATTCAATAAAAACTTGTTAAATAAGTCACAATTTAACCTCAGTAACATTAAATTCAGAGTACACAGTAAAGTTTTCAATGTGCACATACCATTGTTCTTCCTCCATAGACATCTTGCATCTGCAAACAGATGAAAGAATGACAGAATTAGTCAATCTAGGTTAAACTGAATCTAAATTCATTAAAATATTTAATGAAAAATAAAATATTTAAAATAAAATAAAATAAAATCTAAACATTAAAACATTCAGTGTCACAGAGACTGTCCTTCAGTTTTAGTGAGAATAAGTGCTCTTTCCACAAAGGAAAAAAAAAATTATATAAAATAATAGAGCAGGAATCATGCTACAGGCTTGCATGTGTATATTCACACAAACACACACACACACGAGCCGAGCTGAGCGAGTGGCCGAGGCCAAATCGAGCCGTGTGGCCGAGGCCGAATACCAAAACAAAACTCGTCCTACGACATGCTCCCTAGACCCTACACACTAGCCCTCCAGACTCTCATTTACATCGCATTACCTCTCAAATGGCTCACAAGAAGGGTTTTTTTTTTCTGCAAACCTGGGAAATGCAGTGTTTAACTCCTCCCATGTTGACCCAGGACCAAGCCTCACTTGGCAATATCAGGACGTGCTGTAAGGGCACTGTATAAGACTGGAACAGACTGTTTTGGACTGTAATAGAGTGAGCAATAAAGATATTTTTCTTTAATATTCCGACTGTATTGAGTCTGATGGAGATCGGGGTCAGTCTGATTCTTCTCCACTCACACTTCCCACAGTGCCCTGCTCCTCTGAGTGCAGCCTGATTGCTAATTAGCATTGGGGGTGTGATCAGGGTGGCTGTAAAAAGCCCACCAGAACATTAAAGTGTATTTAATGGAGTGAAAATTAGAACAGTACTGAGTGCTTTCTCCAGCTGAAGTGTATATATGTGTATGTGTGTAGGATGAATCTTTGTGTTATTTATAAGGTACATTAGCTGCTAGAGCTCAAAGATATAACATTCTGATTCATTTCAAACTGAAATCTGGGTGAGGAATCTAATCTGAAAAAGACTATAAAATAAGACTATATGACCCAAAGTATGTTTATCACATCTTCATGTTCTTATTTGTCATCCCATTCCATTAATATGAACCTCCTACAACTTTTACAGCCTCCACATTTCTGGGAAGGTTTTGGAGTGGGTCTGTGGTCATTTGTGTCCATTCAGTAAAAGACTATGGTGAGTTTAGTCACTGATGCTAGCTGAAAAGACCGGGGTTACCGTTGACATTTCTGTTTATCTCAAAGATGTTCAGCGGGATATTTATTATGTATTTATTGACCTCGCTTTATGCAAAGTCATGCAGAAAATAAAAAGGACCATTCATCAAACTGTTGCTACAAAGAAAGAAGCATACATTTTTTTTGTAAAATGTCTTTGTATGACATACAATTAACATTCACAGGAACTTCTGAAATAAACTTTATTTATCTTCAGCCATACAATACTTTTGGCACTTTGTAGTCTGATAGGTATTGTTCTCCTGGCATCCCCCAGAGCTAGATTCATCCAGACTGAACACAGTTCCCCTGATTTTATATTCCTCTTAGCAAGGAGAAACATAGTAATTAGTAGGTGTGTCCACACACCTTTGGCCACACACACACACACACACACACACACACACACACACACACACACACACACACAGAAAGAGAGAGATCATATCTGAATATTATGATACATTACCCTTGTCCCAGAATGTTCCCTTAATTGTGATTCTTGACAATTTTCTCATTGCTCCTGTGTTCATTATAGAGGTCAACTGGTCCACTGTGGCACATTGATTGCTCTGCACCATATGGTGGCTGTAGAACATCCCCCAAACATTTGTGGTTTCTGAGATGCTACCACTGATCTGCCAGTACCTTATTGTTATTCCCTTCTGGTCAGCAGTCACATGACATCCTTTGCTTATGATGATTGTTTTGCACTCCGCTTGAACTGACTGGTATGCTCGATAATTTATATGTGCAGCGAAACCTGTCACATGACATTTGTAAAGTTCCAAACAGGGTTCATTCCAAAACTGGCATGGTCAGTCTAATTCTCTAATTTGTAACTGTGTTGTTATTGTCATGTCATGTCATACGCTGTCATCGCTTCGCGATGGTAGGCTGCACAGACGAGTCACTTCTCTCCAATGCCATCTGTCTCTGGTTGCTTGTAGCAGGCTAGCACCTGATAATCAAGTCCATGTCTTGGTGTTATCCATCCAGGTTATTCTTGGTCTTCCACGTCTTCTGACTCCCTCCACAAGTCTAGTCATAACACTTCCTTCAATGCTCTCATGTGCAAGCCTCATCACATGACCAAAGTAACATAACTTGCGGGATTTAACGTGCATCAGTAACTCCTTTTGAGTTCTAGCCATCTCATAGACTTGCTCAGTG
>BRDA01036203.1:0-11325 GCA_036984385.1 Crenuchus spilurus | reverse complement strand
ATGTGGTACTGACTGTATGTAGTACTGACTGTGTGTGGTACTGACTGTATGTAGTACAGACTGTATGTGGTACTGACTGTATGTAGTACAGACTGTGTGTGGTACTGACTGTATGTAATACTGACTGTATGTAATACTGACTGTATGCGGTACTGACTGTATGCATTACTGACTGTATGTGGTACTGACTGTGTGTGGTACAGACTGTATGTAGTACTCACTGTGTGTGGTACTGACTGTATGTGGTACAGACTGTATGTGGTACAGACTGTATGTAGTACAGACTGTGTGTGGTACAGACTGTATGTAGTACTCACTGTGTGTGGTACTGACTGTATGTGGTACAGACTGTATGTAGTACAGACTGTGTGTGGTACTGACTGTATGTAATACTGACTGTATGTGGTAATGACTGTATGTGGTAATGACTGTATGTGGTAATGACTGTATGTGGTACTGACTGTATGCATTACTGACTGTATGTGGTACTCACTGTGTACCAGTAAGGGCATTGATAGGTTCATGGTCTACAAGGCAACAAATGGATTTTTTTGGTTTATGGGTTGCTTAGAAGCAAGTGATGTGTGGGTAAAGGTCAATGTGCAATGTAAAGGTCATTCTCTGCATCACTGGACATAAAACTCTTACTGCCTTTTTATGTTTTGTATTAAGTAATTAACTGAGTCTGTGTTTGAATAAAAAAATAATAACTGAAAGACAAAATTATTTAAATTATATTTCAAATTGTATCAAAATGGTGAAATAAAAAAACCTAAATGTTCTATTTGTATGTTTAGTAGCTTCTTGCTTACTTGGCTTGGCCATATTGATCAGAAACCCCTCTCATGCAGCATCAGTTATAGACTGTATTGATGATGCACATTTTTTGCATTAGCTATTCTCTAGCCTTTGTTCTGGCACTCTTCGTGATATTTTCAGTGATGATTCGCTATGGGACTCTAACACTTTAAACTTTAAAACTATTTACACACTTATACATAAGAAGTGTCCACTGGCTTTCCATAAAGTCTGATGTCTTATGATATAAATAAGAAAGCTTCAGAAGACATAGGTGGTCACTGGCTGTGCCTCTTTGTCTCTTGCTTTCCTCCATGTTGCTGTGTGTGTGTGTGTGTGTGTGTGTGTGTGTGTGTGTGTGTGTGCGTGCGTGCGTGCGTGCATGCGTGTGTATTCTGAACACTCTGTGTCCTGATGCCTCTGAATATCCTGCTGGTCGGGTGGTGGTCACATGATCATGGTGATAAAACAGCATGGAGAATACAGATCAGGGCTTTAGAGCTTCAACAACCAATTAAATAGCACCATGGACAGCACTTCCTCTATCTGTCTTCAACCCTCCCCCCTCTCTTCCTCATTTTCTCTCCCTCTCCTCCCACTTGCCTTCTTTGGTCTTTCTTTCTCTCCTTTTACTCTCTTTCACCCCCCACACTCTCCCTCTCTCTTTCTTAGTCTTGTTTCCTCTGTAATGATGACATTGAAAGGCATTTCTCTGCTTAATGACGTCCTTGTTTAATTGCTGGCGTCTCATTTGTCAGTGAAGAGAGTAAAAAAGGAGAAAGAGAGCAGCGGATTGGCAGTCGCTGTTACGGAGCTCACGTGAAATCGAGAGATGAGTGCAGGATGTGTTTAATACTCCATAAACATCATCTATAAACAGACAAAACATTCAGTACACAAAAACAGCAGAAACAAACAGAAGGAAGGTCCAAAAGAGAAGTCAGAGAATGGGCTGGGGTCAAACACCTAGAACACCAAAGCAATTGAGACAAAATAAGTATTACAAAAATAAGATAACAGAACCAGAAGTCAATATATGAAAATGATAAGTGAGCAGTACTAAAAGGCAGACTGAACTATACGCAGAGAACGGAGTAGGAACAAATAAACACGATATAAGTCACCATGACAAGCAGAACAGTGGAGGATAATGGGAGAAAGAGTCCGAAACTGGTCTGTAGTCAGGCGAGCCAGTACTTGGTTAAGTGAGGAGTGTGACAAAAAAAATATTGCAACTTTAAAGGAAACAATTCATTCATGAAACATTTCACTGCAGTTTAAATGAATTTAATATTAAAACACACTGACAGATGTAACTGTATTGGGATAAACACTGGGCAGTGTGTAAACACTGTTTTTATTTTTATATTTAAAATTCAGTTTTATTTAGTCAAGTATAATTGTGATATTCATTCAGTGCATTACACACATACATACATACACTAGGACATAAAGCAGCAGCATCTGTGAAGACACATGACTTCAGTGAAGCTTACGTAAGCGTGTGTGTGTGTGTGTGTGTAACTCTTTCCAGTCCCGATACTTAAGCTTTGTTGCAGTCATGCGTCTTCACAGACGCTGCTGCTTTATGTCCTCACAGGCAGAGAATCAGAGACGCATGTAATTAGACTTGCTGGGGAACACAGGGAGATGGATTACAGCCTGTGTGTGCAGGCTATTCTTACTTTAAATGTGCTGTGCCTCAAAGTTTCAATGAGAGTATAATAGCTTACTATAGCTTATTTTGACTATACATATTTGCTAAAAGAGGTAAACATGTCAGTGTGCAGTGAAGAAGGAAAGTTAGCAAAAAAAAAAAGAATGATATACACTGCTCACAAAAAGTGAGGGATATTTCACTTTTGGGTGAAAATTATGAAAAATGTAAAAAGTTCACACTACAGTTAAGTAGAAGCCTGCAGTGGTGATTTCCTCTCAAACTATTTACTGAAACAAAAGCCAACAACAGTTGTGAGTAAACCCCAACAAACACTGTCAATGTCTCAGTAACGTGTCATGTGCCCTTCAGCATCAATTACAGCTTAACAACAACATCTCATTTACATTTACATTTGAGGCATTTAGCAGACGCTTTTATTCAAAGCGACTTACAATTGGGGGTTAGGTGCCTTGCTTCAGTCGTGACCTGCCCAGGGATCGAACCGGCGACCTTCAGGTCACCAGACCAGATCCTTAACCACTAGGCCACAGCTGCCCCCATCTCATACTGTTCACAAGTCCACTTGTTGTCTGCTGAGACATTGCATCCCACTCTTTTTGAAGGGGCAGCCTTCAGGTCATTGAAGTTCTGGGGTACAGAGCCTCTACACAGTGACTCAGCTGATCTCACAGGTTTTCTGTGTGATTCAGGTGTGGAGAAAGTGCAGGTCACTCTATTTGATGTACCTCAGTCACCAGCAGGTGTTACCTAATGATGTGACCTCAATGAGCTAGAGCATCGTCATCCATCCATCCATTATCACACCCACTTAATCCTTATCAGGGTCATGGTTAGTCCCTTACCCCCTCACTGGGTGCAGGGCAGGGCATTACATTATTCAACTAAGTCCAGGACAGGGCACCAATCCATTGCTGGGTGGACACACACACACATACACATGCACACACGGACGTACAATCAATTTTAGAGTACCCAATCCACCTGACCTCCATGTTTTTGGACTGTGCGAGGAAACCAGAGACCCAGGAGGAAACCTACGCAGACACAGGGAGAACATGGAAACTCCGCTCAGATGGGGACTCAAACCCAAGACCTCAGCGCTGAGGTGAACGTGCTGCATTGTCATCCATGAAGATGAAATGAGGCCTGTGCTGTTCATGCAGAGAGGCACAATGACTGGATTAATGATGTTATTACAGTAGTCTGGGCTTGTCACTGTACCATTCACACAGTGTAAAGCAGCTCTGTATTGACTACACACACTAACACCACCATCACCAAAGGCTCGTCTGGTGACAACAGTAGCTGATACACAGCATCTCCATCACGTCTCCAACATCATTTCTACTAAGCATTAATCAACTTTCATCAATGAACAGCACTGAGGTCCACTGGTTCCTCATCCAGCGTAAATACTCTCTGGCCCATGTAAGATGGAGACACCTGTGTCTGGTGGTGTGATTAGGTGCCCTGGCTGGTTCTCTAGCACACAGACCACACTGATGTAAATGTTTTGAATGGTCTGACGTGACACTTGGTGCCTCTCACCTCCCTTAAATGTGTCTGCAGTTGTGTAACACTCCTGACCCGGGTGTAGTGTGAGATGTAGCCAAAAGACGTCCACTTCTGTGCCTTTCTGTGACTCTTCCAGTCTCTCTGTGTCTCTGTGACACTCTGTGACACTCTTAGCTCAGTGCTCACTTCTGTATGAGAACATCCTGTCTGAAGCCTCACAGTGGTGAGGTACTGATGATCAGGTGTTAGGTGTGGTCTCAGTGTGATGATGTCAGAATGTGAACAGCCTGATGAGGAGGAGTTTAAATACTAATTCTAACTGAAGCAGGATGTTTATTGGTGGATTCATGGATCAAACAACTGTTGTGAGTTTTACTGTTAAGCTACTTGTTAAAGAAGCAAGTTGTACAAAAAGTACTGAAACACTGACCAGCTGGACGTGTGCAGTCAAATGTTTAGAGAAGGTCACATTAAGTTCACCTGTAAAGGTTAGAGCGCATTTAAGGTTCATCCAAAAATTTCACCCAAAAGCCAAATATCCCTCAGTAGTGTGTATTAGCTGACCTGTACTGTGTTTCATTCCAAATGCAGTTTGGGTTTAAATGTGGAGCAAACTGTCCTCAGGATAATGTGAAAAAAGTTTACTTCACTACTGTGGATCATATGTTTTAGTTCCATATGTTATAGTTTCCAAATAACAACACAAAAAGCAAAAGTCCCCCCCCCTTTTAAGACAAGTAACACATCCTGTGTATACTTCGTTTTAACCAAAAGAATATTTCAAATGATGGTTTTTAGGATTTCATTCTTTCTTCTAAAATTCTTGTAGTTATGAGACACTGCTCTTATGAGGTCTGTCCACAGATATTTGATTATGTTTAGGTTGTTAGGCATGAGGTCCATGACAAACATTTCATCTTGTGCCTCCTCAGGTGGTCCAATTAGAGGTGTGTTTAGGATCATTGGGCCTTATTCACCAACAATTCTTAATAAGACATTTCTTCTTAAAATCCACTTTCTGAGAATTCTGACATCCTTTCTTATTTGGGATTTGTTCACTTTATGATGGGATCAATAATTATAATGAATATTGAATCTGACATCAATCTGACCTAAATGTTTTTTATGACTTTTCCCAAGACCCAATTTAAGAAAATGGTTTAAAGGTAAGAAGGAGGCTTTAAAATTGTCCATTTGGCCTCATTATCCATGTTATCAGCTCCACTGACCATATAGGTACACTTTGTAGTTCTACAGTGTTTGTGTACTTTATTATCCTCCTTTCACCTGTTCTTCAGTGATCAGGACTCCACAGAGCAGATATTATTTGGGTGGTGGATCATTCTCAGTGGCACTGACATGGTGGTGTGTTAGTGTGTGTACAGCTGGTATGGATCAGACACAGGACCGTTACTGGAGTGTCCGCTCACTGTCCACTCTGTTAGATACACTTACACACTGTTGGTCCACCTTGTAAATGTGACGTCAGGGACAGCAGCTCATCTGTTGCTGCAGTTTGACTTGTCTTCTTCATCAGTCTCAGGTCACTATTGGCTGAATATGGCACACTATTCTCACATTCTGACAATGTTGTCTGCTTTCTTCCAGAGTTGATACAATGTGTGATGAAGGGCTATGCTTGATGTGCAGTACAGCAGTGATTAAATAGTCTTGATCGAGTGTCTGATCCACTAATACCAGCACAACACATTAACACACCACAACATCAGTGTCACTTCATAGAAGAGAATGAACCACCACCCAAATAATACCTGCTGTGTGGTGGTTCTTTGGGGGTCCTGACCATTGAAAAACAAAGGAGGTTAATAAAGTATACTAGGAAACAGAGGGGCTACCAGCTGAACTACAAACTGTATGTAAACAGTAATGCTAGTATTACAAGCATGTATTTGGTTACATGCCACATCATTTTCCAGTATTTTATTTTATGGGCAATCAGTTTCATTATGTCCACTCACTTATCAACCAAGCAAGTTTTTAAGTCATGCTAGGGCCAGATTTATATCCCAAACAAAGTTAATTGCTTTAATTCATTTTACAGCGCTGATCATTTTTTTTATTGTTTCTGGACAAGTACCAAGCGGGCCCTGGCTGGAGGCACAACACAGAGCAGTGTGGGAGTAAATATAGCCCAAATAATGCAGCATAAGCATAAAAGTGTTCTCACACTATTATACACCAGGTCATCATGGCGGAGTTGTTTTTTCTCCCTCTTCAACACTTGAATAAACAAGTTAGAAAATGAATAAATAGTGCTGTGCTTTTCCTTTTCTCAGCTCATCCCCTAAACATAACTTACACCTATTTACAGGCTCATATTATGATGCTTACAGTGAGGAAGTTACTGAAAGGCTGAAGAGTTTTATTATAACTACGTGGTCAAAACGGGTGAATCATCAGAGGCGGAACACTTTCTTTAATTGGGTTGCCATATCTTCTTTAGGCCTTTTGCAAGGCGCTTGCTAATTAGATTACTATTTTTTCACATCATAATAAATATTCATGAGGACTTGGATTACTCTTAGTAAGTAGGCTACATTCAGACTCCGACACTGTGACCCAGATGCAAAATAAAGAGACAAATGAATCGCCTCTTCAATCAATTATGTCACAAAAGGTAAACACAGCAATGAATGCCTTAAAATGCTCTCAAGAGGCTTTTTTTGACTGACAGGAGATGAACTGTAAAACTGGTTGGATAGAATTAGCTCTTTTCTGGCTTCCCACTATATGAACACAGAGTTATTCCTGGCAGGGATGTACAACATATGCACAAGATTCAACATTTGTCAAATAAAAATGCTGAATCATTTTCTGATCTCTCCGACAGCTAAATGTTGCCTTTTCTCAGGGGGCTAAATCAGTACACACAGGTTCAGACTCACACAGTATTTTTGCCAATTAAGTTAATAAAACTTAATATCACTTAAAAGCTAATGTACGACATTAGTTCACATAAGCGCTAGGCTCATAAATGTGTTAAAAATGCTAGCGCTGCTAATACTAATATTGAATGCTAGTAATGACAATTTAGCGATAATCAAGTCAGTCAGACCAATGTGTTTATTATCCTTTACAAAAATATACTGTGGTAGTACCATGGTTGTATGATGGGATTGCCATGGTAAAGCCATTGTTTTTTGGATCCTACCATGATTGTCGTACCAGTGATAATACCACAATAAAACAGCTAGTTTTATCATAGTAACTACTATTAGTAGCATTGCTTTGGTAAACCTAGTTGAAGTATTGCAGTGCATTAAAGGAAGTGTTATAACTGGACTTGTGGAGGGAGTCTGAAAACGTGGAAGACCAAGAATAACCTGGATGGATAACATCAAGACATGGACTGGATTATCAGGTGCTAGCCTGCTACAAGCAACCAGAGACATATGGCATTGGAGAGAAGTGACTCGTCTGTGCAGCCTACCATCATGAAGCGATGATGGTGTATGACATGACATGACAGTGTTGCAGTATTTCTATGATGAAATTAATATTATTGTACTTTTTGAAAGGGATCCTCAACTCATTGCTTACATAGCTAACAATGCTTTCCATCTATCAAGAAGCTAGAGCTGCTGGTGCTAATATTATCTGAAAGATAGTAAACCACTAATTAGCAATAAGTCAATCAATCTAATATGGTATACTGATTATTTCCCATGCTAGAACTTTGGGCTGACATGTTCTGTTAAATTCTACTATGCAGATATAGTTTTTAATGCTAATAATATATGAAGGATAAAGTAACTACTAATTTGCAATATGCAAATCAATCACTTTAATGTGTATTTAACCCCTGAGTCAGCGGTGATGCAATATTTATATTAATGATATTCCACAAAAAATATTTATATACTGTAACTCGGCGAGATTTTATCCTAGTCATACCCTGGAAACCTTAAAGGGTCTAGTTTCTAAATACATATAACTTTAATCAAAATATACTTTCAGATATTTGTGAGAGGAACTTAAATAAGCAGAGACACGTTTTTCAGTGCTGAGCTTTATTTTCCACCAACTCATGCAGTCTGTCATTCATACATATGATAATGACATGATAATTCTGGACATCCCATTAGTGGATTAGCAGCCATGAAATGTGTGAAGACACCCATCAAACAAAGAGCTCTCCCTTGAACAAAGACCTCTCACCTTGAGTTTTCACACCTATCTCATGAAAATTCAATGTTAGTGGCTGAGTGAAAACAGAGTGTCACCTCACGTTTTTTAAGTTTTAAAAATAAAACCACATAGAATTTGTAAAAACTCTATGTAGCCAGTGTGTAGCCAACATCTCTTCAGTTCTGAGCTCAAATGTCTTGGCTAGAAATGGTGAGTGTTTTTTTTACAATATATCAGCACATTTAGAGTTTAGAGCAGATTTAATCAGAATATAGATTTATGACACTCTTACTCTTTTGACATTGTTGTTGTTGAGTTTGTGCCTGTGTAACAGTTTGGGAGAAAAAATTATTTATATGGGTGTAATTTGTAAAAGGCTAAATCAAGGCTAAAATATCCATTCAAATCTCCACATGTAGATGGAGACCTTGGAGGAAACAAATGCAGACATGGAGAACATGGAAACTCCACCCAGATGAGGAATGAATCTCGAGACCCCAGGGCTGAGAAGTGAATGTGCTAACCATCAAACCACCATGCCTCATGACTTAAATATCCATTTTGAATGGAATGATTAATTGAACACATATATGATCACACACAGTCTGCCTCTAGACAAAAATTACACATAGCATATACATAATATCATTCCATATATTGTATGCTTTATATCTTATATAAGCCAGGGGTGTCCAAACTTTTCTTGTTGGGGGCCAAAAGGAGAAAAATCTGTGCAGCTACAGGCCACAGACTCATAACCCTATAGTAGTACTATAAGAGTGCTTTGGTGGTCATGGTACACTTTTAAAGTCCAAACACCAAAACTCCACCAGCTCTGAAAATGTACTCATAACTGTATTGGAAAAAGCCCAATTTTGCACAAAAACTGTGAACCTGGCAACCATGAAGTTCCCGCACTGGGCTATGAGTTGAGCTAACTCGTAGTCCTTGTAGCATTTTCTTGCACTTGGTTATCACAAAAAAGCTGGTTTTGTTAAGCTGACAAACTGCTGCTAGTTGTTTCACCTTCTGTTCTGGTTCAACAGCAGTGCCTGACCTGAAAGAGTGATGTTTCAATTCATAATATAACATTATACTCCTTCATTACAGCAACTGTTTCTTGCGAAATTAAACACACACGCTTCCCTTCTGAACTCTGAACAAATATTAATTTTCCCAACCCGCCTGAAGTCTTCTGCATTCTGTTTTTCCTTTCTCTGGAGCCGCCATGTCTACCCAAAAGCTCAGGAAAAGTAATGTAGGTGTAACATCAATAACATTCAGTGTTAGGGGGGAAAAGGAGATGTGGAGCGTTTTAGATTGGTTTTTCATGATAGTAACACCCAGTGTTCAAAGTAGGAATCTAGCTTTATTACAAGCTGCTTAATAGTGATTTTATTTATTTATTTATTTATTTATTATTATTTCTAAAATACCTCAGGGGCCATTCCAGTCAGAGACTGAATTGTCCAAAATGACTTCAAAGGACAAGTAGCTTATATTTGTCATTTTATTTTCCCCCTGAGGTGCACTTCTGTGTTTTGATGTAAAAGCAGATAGAATTAATTTTAAATGCCAGACTTTCTCTTGTGGAATTAAACATACTGTGTCTTTAAACCTGTTATATTTACAGACATTATTTCTTTTCTGACTGGCATTATGTTGTGCTTCATTCAAAGGGCAGTCTGGACCAAAACACTCCTTATAACATCAGAGTGAATGGGCATGACTAAACCTGTATAGCCTGAGTAGGTGGATATACATCAGTCCAAGCTCTGCCAGAACTACCTCAGGACAAAACAACAAGATGGTCAGCTTGAAAACATGGAGTGGAGCACAGTCTCCAGACTTAAACCCCATCCAGCTGATTTGGGATGAAGTGAAAAGCAAAGCAAACCTACAAGAGCCAACATTTATGTGACGTTCTGCAGCAGATTAGTGAAGAACTGTCTGAAGAATGTTTGATGTCTGTTGTAGAAAGAATGTCACGAGTGTGTTCAGCTGTTATATCTGACAAAGGTGCTGCTTTGTGTCCAAAGTTTACACACATTTAGTTTATAAACTGATTCACTGAGTTCTTATTTAACTCTTATACTTTAATTTCAGAGTCAATCATGTTCAATAAGTACCTGTAAAAATCAGGTTGTTCTAAAACCTTTGATGTGTAGTGTATATAGTTACTTGTGCTCCTCTAGCAGCAGGTCAGGTAACAGGAGCCAGTATTGGATGAAAAATCATCCTGTAAGTGTATATACATGCACGTAGACAAGCACATGCACACACACACACACACACACACACTGATGGAGGTGACTTGATGGATTTATAATGAATGACTTTATTTAACAAATGTCATTTTTCTATAATATAAATTTTTATTTATTATATTTTTATTTGTTTTTTGTTTAAGAAAGTGATGTTATTTTTATAACTTAGCTGATTATCATTTAGAGGGGTGTGTGACTGTAAATACTGTAGGTTCTCTCTTTAGCTGTGTCACAATGACACGACACCTCGGAGGCCGTTATACTGTTCAGGTTCTGCTGAAGGTGCTAATCAGGACGAGTTTGATGTGTTTTGTCCGTGAGACCAGACATGCTGGAACCATCAGAGCTGAGCTACAAGATGTTACTAAACTCACTGATGTATTCATATTAATAAACATTTAGATTTACATATAATCTGCATAAAGGTATAACTGTTTTGACAGAGGTTGTGTTACGTTAGGGGAGGGGTCCTCCAAATGTGATTCTCTCTCTCTCTCTCTGTCTGTCTCTCTCTCTCTCTCTCTCTCTCTCTGTCTGTCTCTCTCTCTCTGTCTCTCTCTCTCTCTCTCTGTGTCTCTCTCTCTCTGCCTCTCTCTCTCTCTCTCTCTCTCTCTCTCTCTCTCTGTGTCTCTCTCTCTCTGCCTCTCTCTCTCTCTCTCTGTCTCTCTCTCATGAATGTGCTGACCTGTAGGTACAACAATTTTGCTATATTTTCATTTCATTTATTTCATATTTATTTTCATATAATTTTCCACACAAAACTGGAAAAATTCTAAAACTTTTGACTGGTAGTGTGTGTGTGTGTGTGTGTGTGTGTATCTGTGTGTGTGTGTGTGTGTGTGTGTGTGTGTGTGTGTGTGTGTGTGTGTATATCTGAGTGTGTGTGTGTGCATATATTTGTGTGTGTGTGAGTGT
>BRDA01036201.1:565-14748 GCA_036984385.1 Crenuchus spilurus | reverse complement strand
AGTGATAGAGTCATTTATTGCAGGATTTTGATCTTTGTCGCTCTTCATCCCCAGGCTCAACACAGAGGCACGTTGGGGTTGAGATTAAGTGGCTGAGGTGAGATCATGCTCTTTGGCTAAAGGGGTAATATTTTTTCTTCTTCTTCGCTGAGTTCCATGAAGAATAGTGTTGCTGTCCTATCTAAACTTTTTTCTCTTACAGCTTTTGAAAATGTCAGCCTCCTTGTACGTTGTCTAAACATTTTAGGATGCATTGATTGACGATTAAAAATAAAAGTCCTGGGCTTGGCTCTTGGTTTTAATAGAACAGTTACATTACGAGGTGGTTCTTCACACTGAAATGTTCATTACAGCTCAATGTGTTTCCTTTTCGTACCTTCATTAAAATGTATCATTGAATCTCATTACATAATTGCTCTAACATTCATTGATTGCTGTATCCTAAGACTTATTATTCAATAACTACACAGAAAACAATGCAAAGCGATTCAGATATTATTGAGTTATAGCCTTCTGTAAAAGATGTCACAACCAGGGGATATTTTGTTCTTATATAAATACTTATTTTCCACCATAATTTACAAATAAATTCTTTAAAAATCCTACAATGAGATTTCCTGGATTTTTCCCCTCATTTGTCTCTCATAGTTGAAGTGTACCTATGATGAAAATTACAGACCTCTCTCATCTTTCTAAGTAGGAGAACTTGCACAATCAGTGGCTGACCAAATACTTTTCCCCCCACTGTACATCCCTACATTTAATCATTCAGAAATCTGAAAATAACCTCTTTTGGATGTTGAAAATCCTAATTTCTTCATTTTGAGTTGTTCTTTCCACATTTTCCCCTTGTGTTATCTAACCAGCATTGGCTGAACATCTTCTTAAAACCCACCAATGCCCTCACCCCCCCCTACTCAAATCAACTTCTCCAGACATTCCCTGCAGCCGTCAGGGTTTGGAACCCAGGCTTCCATTAGCCAGCTGAAACTTGGACTAGATTTGCTTGTAACTTGGTTAATCTTGTCCCATGCCTCCCTGCTATGCAGGACTGCTGACAGATATAAATGATGTCTGTGGTGCTAATCTTGAGCGCCCGTAGCCCCGGGGGCCAGGGGACAGCTTCTGGAGACTAAGCAGTGCCATCCTGTGGGGCCATATTGGGGTTAGGCCTTCGACAGGCTGACTGATTAATACAATGATGGACTGTCCTACGGGCCTGCTCAGAGACCACTCCTCACTTTACAGACCGCACACGCTAACAACCACTGGTGGAGCACTGCTGTAGACTGGTGAAGTACTAAACATAGTGGTTCATAAGATATTTTGCATTCAAAACTCAATCACAATTGGTGATTACATTCATTTACCTTTGTTTGTAATTTCCCTCTGGGATCAATAAAGTATTTCTGATTATGACTTACTCATAGTATTATTATTTGGGATTGTTATTACTGTACATATAATCACACTGTACTCAGATTAGTGAAAATGGGTTTAAAGAGATGATTTGGTGCAAACTAGCACACTTATACTTCAATCATCTCCTTATATCAGATATTTTGAATCAGCCAAGATATGTTTGAAGTTCTAATTTTGCTTCTGTTCTTTAGAATTGGAGCTAGACGGCTAGCATTGCTAATGCACACTTAAAAACAATAGTCACCTAAATATTACTTGTTTCCATTTAACTTGTTTCCATAAAATATATCATCAAAAATTTAAAGATCTTAATTAAAGGTCAATTTATAGTTCATCCACTTGGCAAAAAATATCATTCAAATTAATGTTAAAATAATGTAAATGTGTCTGCTAGGATAGAACTGGCTAGAAAATGCTACTGAAAATGGTAAAATGATATTAAAACCTTTGTACCTAGCCTGTATTGTATCAAGATGGACAGATATGAAGAGAGACTGAGCTGGACAGAAAAGATTCACATTCATATGACTGCTTCCAAGAGAATCGCAGGGATGAACAGAAATGTATTCATTTGTGTGAGGAACCAGGCAGATATACGGAGTTCAAGGCGAAATCAACAGAAAAAAGAAATGGTCAATCAGAAATGGAAGGTGTTACTGTACAGGTGATTTAACATTGCTAATTTAACCAAATGGGTTATGAATATGAATAGCTATCGGCTGTAACAAAAACTGTGCAGATGATCTTCTCTAATGTTTTAACACTGGCACAGAAAGCCTACAGCGCTGCAACATCTGTCAACCCACCATGGATTAGAACACAATATAACTTATGATGAACAGACATTTTGCAAACCCTTTAATAATAATTTCTTATTTTTCTGTAACTAATCTATAGAACTGCACTGAATCGCACTATATTCATATTATTTACACCATATTGATCATCAATGAACACAAAAACTCAAACGTTAAGTAAAATTAAAAGGTATTGAGTGAAAATAAATGAAGAAATAAGTGAACCATCTTCCATGTCTAATGTCCTTCACATGCTTTGAGCCTCTTTCATGTATTATTATTGCATATGTAGGCTTAATAGAGTAAAGTGCATTTCTTCTAAATGAGAGTTGGTCAATCCTGGCCTGGTAGATATGGTTACTGAGATGATTGCAACACTGAAAGCAATTTCTGTTATTAGAGAGCAACCTGTTGTACATACTTAATCATTTGTTGAACTTTGTGTTCTGTATGCAAAGCTTAAAAACATAACTGATATCGGTTATTAAATTTCCATTACATGAGTTACAATAAAAAAATCATTTAAACAAATATGTAACATTACAGATCTTTGACAGTGTAACATATAAGTAACATTACAGATTTATGACAGTGTAACATATATGTAACATTATAGATCTGTGACAGTGTAACCAGAGGCGATTGCTCTAAGACTCCCCTAAAATGTCAAAAAAAAAAGTGATGAATAATATACTGTTGTGTGTACATGTCATTGACTAAATATGCGCTACAACGCGCTCAACTTTTGTTCAGAATCAGCTTCTTATCACTAGTAATGACGCGGCTTTCCTCTCACTCATTCCCGCAGCTTCGCAGTGCTTTAAACAGGGTGGACGCTCAGCGTCCACAGAGTTCAATGGCAAAGCAAAGCGTGCAGCGAAACGAGACGAGTCATTGGATAAATGCTGGGCTTTGTCCCGCCCATCGGATGCTCAGCGTCTCTGGGGGTCTATGGGGCAGTGGGCTGGCCTCGGCTGGCCCGGCCGCTCAGCTTCTGCATGATGATTGGATGATCTGTCTGAGGCTGAATCCCTTTTTGATTGACAGCTAAATGAGCGAATCAGCGATCTTTTGGTGTAAACATCCGTGGGAGCATTTTTTAAATTTTCATTCTGTTCTGAGTTGAACCGAAGACTTTCCTAATCCTCTTAGCGGCATTTTCTTTGTTAAAAACGACTAGCGACAAATCAAGCTTTTATTTCTGGTGTTTTTTTTTTTGTAGCTGCTTGTGTTTGGAGACTGACTTCTATCTAGGGTGACCAGATCCTCAGCAGGGTTGTTTTTTTGTGCTAGAACATAATAAAATAGAATATATTATTATTATTATTATTATTATTATTATTATTATTATTATTGATAATAATAATAATAATAATAATAAATACTGACAAATTGTGATTTATATTCTATTAATAATTACTAGTTACTATTAATAATATACTAATAACTATTAAATGTTATTATGAATAATACAATAACAAAATGTGTATTAACCATTAATAAAATATTAATACATTATTACATATTATTTATAAATAATAAACTGTTAAAAGCATGTAGCATAAAATTATCACACAATCCTTTTCATTCAACTTCACTTCAGCTCATTATCACCAATGTTACACATATGTTTGGACTGTATGGTCAATAGATCTTATTTACACAGAATTATACGGTACCTCATTTCTGAGTAAAAATAAGAGAATCTGAATTATTTTGATAGTTAAACTTAGAGGCACGTAAATAGATGGCTTATCACAGACTGGTAGACACAAGCACACAGACTCAATTGTTAATGTTCATGAATTTTATTATTAAACCTCTGATATTAAAATATGACTAGCTCATGTGACAGACAGAACAAACGCTCAACATGTAAATAACTTACAGGTGAAAATGGATGCTGTTTGTGGATTCCTGTTTGACAGCCAATCACACCTTAGCAAGAAATGGCAGAGCCAATCGGTGATCTTGTGGGCGGCCCAAGTACATTTAAAATAGCGTAACATCTCACTCAAGCGGACTGAACAGAATAGGGGGAGGGCGAGACTAGTTTGGGAAAGAAACGCTTCTCAAGTAAAACAAAATCCTGGATATTTTTTAAATTCCACCCGGACATAAGTTTTAAGCCTCAAAAAGAGGACATGTCCGGGTAAAAGAGGACATCTGGTCACCCTACTTCTATCACTCTTTCTAGCCAGCGGGTGCTGCTGAGCCTCTCCACCATCACAAAGCACTCACAGGCGGACAGACTTCACACTTGCCTTGCTCCAGTCCCAGCTAGCGAGCTAGCAGGTGTTAAGAGCTTCTCCTGTTTAAAGCGGCTCAAGTCTTACACCCGCAACACCATGAGCCAAGGCCGTTTAAGCAGCCTAGCTCTGCTGGCCATTGAGAGGACACTAGTCAAGTCCCTGGAAAAGACGCCTTGTTGGTACGACAGGATCACAGATCATTTTCTTGAAAAGGAATGGAGGGTAGAATGTACATGTAAATAAACCAACACATTTTATGACACAAAATTGAGCTTCCCCTCCTTGAAAGACCAGCATCCGCCACTGAGTGTAACATACAGCATATGTAACATTACAGATCTGTGACAGAGTAACATATATGTAACATTACAGATCTGTGACAGTGTACCATACATGTAACATTACAGATCTGTGACAGTGTAACATATATGTAACATTACAGATCTGTGACAGTGTAACATATATGTAACATTACAGATTTGTGACAGTGTAACATACATGTAACATTACAGATCTGTGACAGTGTAACATACATGTAACATTACAGATCTGTGACAGTGTAACATACAGTATATGTAACATTACAGATCTGTGAGTGTAACATATATGTAACATTACAGATCTGTGACAGTGTAACATACAGTATATGTAACATTACAGATCTGTGAGTGTAACATATATGTAACATTACAGATTTGTGACAGTGTAACATATATGTAACATTATAGATTTGTGACAGTGAAACATGCATGTAACATTACAGATCTGTAACAGTGTAACATATATGTAACATTACAGATTTTTGGCAATTTTAACCATGTAGCATTCTGCCTGGGAGGTCAGTAAAAAAATATATTAAAAAATGTCTACAGTTTATGAAGCCATATAAGGCGTCATTGTATTCAATAGGAGCAGATGTCACCATTGGTTGAGGTGTTATAATGCAAAATACACACTTCAGTTATAGAGGAAAGTAAAATGGTTACTATGAGGTGTTTTTGTGATGGATCTATTTCTGGATTGTGCAAGTGTACCAAGTTTAGGAAAAAGTGAACATTTAACCTTAAATTTGATGCATGTCACCTGTAGAAAAAGCTGTCCTTTACATTGCCTCTTTAGCTTGGAGATGCAGAATGTAAATCAAACATACATGTATTTATGTAATTACCTAAGTACCTAACAAATTGATCATGAATTTGAAATACTAAGAATAATATCTCTGAACGTTTTTGAGTCAGCACTATGAATTGAGTTGAATCAATTAAGGAATGTTGGTATTAAGTTACACATGCAAAGCAAATCAAGCATTTACACAATATTATGGCTGCCCAAATATCCTCAATGCAGCCAATCCTTTCCATTCAGCAAGTTTAGTAAAAGTACTGGGTGTAGCTGTGGCCTAAAGGTTGGAAAAGAGAACTTGAGACCAAAAGGTCACCTGTTTGGTTGGTTGGACTGGGGGGAGGGGTGTGAAAGAACAGTGCTTCCCCTCACTAAACATCCACATCTGAAGAGCCCATCACAAAGGCAACTAACTCCTAATTGCCCGAGAAGGTGCTGTGGCTGGTGTGACTGCCTTTTCGGGGTATTTGTGTGTTCTAGTAGTCCGTAGTCAAAAATCACACTGGAGTCAAAAGCAGAGAAAAATTTATTTTAAAAGGGATGAAGTTTTGCTTCTTATTATCATTATCCTCCCTCTTGTGATGTGCCCTCCTGTAGGTTTGCCTGTTGCATTTAGTGCAGATATTGGGAGGCCGTGCTTTTAAAGCCATTGCCCCGGGAACCACAGAATGTGGAGTCTTTTAAAAAACAACTAAAAACTAAAAACAAAAAGGCCTACTAGGAAGTTTGTAATGTTGGTGTGTAGATGCTGGTAATCCTGGTGTTTCTTAAATCTATTTTCATTTTATTTATTTATTATTATTATTATTATTATTATTATTATTATTATTATTAATAATAATAATAATAATAATAATAATAATAATAATAATACTTATGATTGTTTTTTATTTGTTTTTGTTTTTATTTTTATTTTTTCATGTTGTAGCACTTTGAGATTTCTTTGTAATGTAAAGTGCATTACAAATAAAATGTATTATTATGATTATTATTATTATTTATTTATTATTATTATTATTATTATTATTATTATTATTATTATTATTATATATTTTACAGCATCATATACTGTATTACAGATAATAAAAAAAGAACATCTATCAAATGACCAGCACTTTTGTCTTCTACTGTGTCATGCTCTACTTTTGATTCTCCACTTGTGCTGAATCTGAATCTGATCGATTGAAATCGGTTTATTCTTATATCACGATGCTTTTATGTTTTCACATTTTTTGTTCTTAATATAGAAAAGCAAAGCACTCAGTGGATCCTGCTTTTATCCTGTGATCATTCTACTGAATTTGTGATGCAGTTTTGCTTCCATTTTTATCTCATCTCTGAGATGCCTCAAATCATATCACATAAATATACACATTTCTGAACATTCTGTGTTTTCAAGAAAAAAAAGACAGCAAGAAAAGAAAATAGACACTATGGCATGTTCATCCATGTATACTAATATAAGTAAATGTGTACCCCATCTGACCACTTTGATGGAAAATGATATCTGTTCTGAACAGATGGTGATATGCTGCCTACAATTAGCAAGCGCATGGCTAAGATCGGCCCATTTCTGCAAAGTAAAACTGACATATTTTGTGGTTATCTGCCAAAATCTGACATGAATCTGGCAATGAAGGAATAGACTTGGCAGAGACAGCCATGGCAGTAGCAAGCTTCTGTCTGTGACTTCTGCTGTCTATATATTAGTTTGCAAGACTATTTCTGCCGGAGAACTTTGGGACAATTCCACATGATAAAAAAAAAAAAAAAAAAAAAAGGCAAACCGAAAAACTCTCAAAACCACCGGGACGTCTCCTAGCCTGTCTTGCTGAAGGATTGCTTGAATAAGCATGTGTTCTTATGTTTCTCTTAGATTTAGCGTCTGCTCTCCATTATCTGTTCAGCTGCACCGTGCTCAGAGCTAAATGCTCAATCTGAATTGACACATTTATGGACCCAAGAATCCATTTTTAAACATCAGAAATAATTCATGTTTCATTCCCCCCCTCTTCTTTTTGATGGAGATAAGATGTGATTCATCTGTGACATAACAATTTTTTTTTTGCCACAGCAGGGAAAGTGACAGTCAAAATCAAAGAAAACATTTATTTTCCACTTTAAAAAAGACGGATTAACTGAGCCACATTTAAATATTTTAAATATACTCTAAAGTGTGACTGCTTAACAACAATTACATTAGTGCATCAAAATATGTTCAAAAATTGTGAAGTTCATGAAATAATCTTTGGAAATAATGTAGCTTGCCAAACATAGCCTGTTAGCAAACTATTTGTCAGAACAATTATAATAGTTCAATTGTTGGTCAAACAATACAGGTTACAAATGATTGTACTTTTATTAAATGATTGAGCAGTTTTGGGAACAATCAGACAATCTGCCATCTTTATTTGTGACAGGATCTTATTGGCTAATAAATACATGAAGAGTAATGAGCATGAGTGTTCATTAGAGCTTAGTTCATGTTATCTTTGTTGAGTTTAAATAATGTTTAATGTTTACATGAATTCATTAGTAATTTAGACATTACTTGACCATTCAATGATAGTGAATACATTAGTCTTACATACTGTTAAAAATGTATCCTTGGGCCCCGAGTGTTTCAGCAGGCTAAGATGCTGACACTATGGTACATGGCACTCTCTCTCTCCCTATCACTCTCACATTGCAATGTCTGCTGGCTGAGGCATCTACTGATTGGTCCATTTGGAGCTGGGAATCCTGCGGTTTCCTCCAAGCCGTCCTAGAGTCAGGGACATTGCAAAAGTGATGGGGAGAGTCCTAATGGATGGGATGGGCTAATTGGCTACTACTACATTGGGAAGGGGATAAAATAAAAAAAAGATGTACCTTTACTGTAAAGTGTTACCAATTTAACTATTTGTTTGAACATTGGCATGTGGCACCATACCGAATAATGTTATAATACTGTATTTAGTCATTTAAGGCCATAAGTTACAGTGATTACTCTGCATCATATGTCAGAGCTCCATTACTATGTCAGAATTGCTGAAATTTTTGTCTTGTAGTGGTTTATTGCTTTATTTAGATATGCAAGTTAGCAGTACAGCTGCTCTGGTATATGCGAGTCTCGTCTAAACTCCACCATAGTGGCTAGTTGCCCCCTTTATTTTATTTAAAGGCAGCTAGCCTCTTCTTGCCTCTTGCCAAATCTCTACTCTAATCATTGTAAAAGGAGACTCGCGACTGGCCTCCGATAAGCAGAAAAAATGGGAGTGCACCTGCTCCAGGTGATTTGGCAGCTGCTGACGTCCCACTGCTCTGAATGGCTCCATGAATGAGGTAGGTGCCATGTAATAGAGAAAGAGAAAGGAGGAAAAAGGAAGCAAAGGGGACCTCCCCTCTCAATTGTTCTTGACACACGACACACAACACTTTCTATAGGCCTGAGCCTAAAGCCGAGCCAGGCAAGCAGAAGTAGGGGGGTAGCCACAAGGAGTCTTTTATCTCTAGTTAATGATTGGACAAACATGCCTAGCCTTCAGAGTCCCTTTTTCTGTGGGTGCGGCTGTCCCTGGAGGTCACAGTGCAGCTTTCTAATAAGCATCTCCCTCACAAAAGCCTAATATTTGCTTGACGAGCTGGGGCCCACTGTGTCCCTGAGTAAAAGAAGCACATGGAGTGTTGGGAGTGGGAGGGGTAGAGGGATTTAACTCCGTCAGATACCAAGAGGAACAGATGGAGCTTGATAAATCCTGAAAGGGAGGCATTACCTGCCCAAGTCGCCAAGCAGCCACAATTATCACAGGGCTTTGGGTTCATTGTCAATCAGAGTGGCACTTAAAGGGAAGCAGCAGCTGGGGCAGATGGTGGGGATCCAGCAGGGCTGGGGGAGCCAGGACAGGGGCCAACCCTCAGGCAGTGTACAGTCTCTCTCCCTCTCTTTCTGTCTATCTCTCCATCTATCTGTCGTTCTCTCTGATTGCACTATAGCCATGATTCTAGCTGTAGCATGTACCTTCCAATCAACTGCATGCACAAGCAAAGAGAAAGAGAGAGAGAGAGAGAGAGAGAGAGAGAGAGAGAGAGAGAGAGAGAGAGAGAGAGAATATAATTGACTCAGTGATTGGCTTTTGCTGTGTCACCTGCCACATTCGAATAAGAGCACTCAGTGACACTTGACACAAGTATCATTGACACATCATGACTTTTTGCATATTTGAGTACACCCATTTGCTTCCAAAATGAAAATTCTTTTCATTAGATTATGCTGCTCATTATGAGGTAAAAAGTGGCGTCTCATTTTAACATAGTTTTCATTCCAATAGCTTTATAATGACTGTATGCATTCTATAGTCATTTGATTTATTTCAATTATTATATCATTTAATTGATTTTCTCTCAGGAAGGAGGAATTATCCAACATATGCTGTTTAACAGAAGTTTACTGTTTGCATTGGAGCCACGTGGTTATGGTTGCTATTTTCATTAGTCTGATATTTTTTTCCTGCAAGTTGTAAATTCATACATTCTCAGTCAAATACTGTTCAATTAGTTCTAGTTAGGAACTTTAAACTCTATTTTGCTATTAGTGCAAAGACATATTACTAAGTAAATGCAAATAATCACACAATATACAGTGGCACCTTGAGATACGAGTTTAATTTGTTCTGTGACAGAGCTCGTAAGTCAGTCAACTCGTATATCAAACAAATTTTTCCCATTTAAAATAACTGAAATAGATTTAATCTGTTCCAGCCCTGTGAAACCTCCCCAAACCATCCTAAATTATAGACAAAAAGACATGCTTTGATTTAAGAAACACACATATGTACACTTTACCAATGCATAACAAAATATTTCCATTTCAGATTTCAATAAATTAGTGTAAAATAATTAGTGTAAAATAATTAGTGTAAAATAATTTTTGGGGAATTCTTGCTTGAAATTCATGGGGAATTTGATGCGCGCGGTACTGTGTAATACAGATGCATAGTGTGTGCTGTACAGTAAAATCTCTCTTCTCCCATTTCACTTCAGCATCCGACTGCTGCTGAAATTCAGCATCTGGTTGAAGAATGGGATGCCATTCACTCAGATCTCAATCAAAAAAACAAATGGAGTCGCAGCTCATATCTTAAAAAAAAAATTTGTACGTTGGTCTGCTCGTATCCCAAGGTACCACTGAATGTATGTAAAATTTATTTGTAATATATGTAGTTGAAAAAGTGAATGTCTAGACCTTCCAAACTTTCCAAGCTGTGGCCACACAAGACCAGTTTTTTACACAACATTCCTAAAAATAAAAGTTCCAAAATGACTCGAGTTGCAGATATAGTACAAAGATTATTGTAGTCTTACTTTACAGTAACATCTTCTCATCACAGCCGTGCATTAAAACATAAATGAAATAAAGATCTACCAGAGCATTCTTTTAAATTATCACAGTATCGTCCAAGTAGAAGAGAACAAATATACAGACAACAATAAATATGATTAAATAATAAAATATACTGAGGACAATATGACATGACAAAAATATACTTTTTAGGGTGTGAAAATTGGTTCTTCTATGGCATCACTCAAAAGAACTCTTTTTGGCATCTGTATGTTTAAGAGGGAGCGATCCCTAAACTAGTTCAGCCAAGGAGCTGGCCCACTCAAGGACGTCCCTCTGTTGGGTTTGGCTGCCTGGTTTCTAGGCAGACTCCCTCTTCTCCACCCCTTTGCCAAGGCAGCACCGGTGGGTTTCACTTCGAGCCACTAGTGCCATTCATCACGGGGCAGGGGGGTGTCGAGAGGGCTGCGTCTCACCACCCCCCCTCCCCTCTCCTCTCACGGCTGGAAGAGTAGCGTGGCCCAGGCCCCTCGCCTCCACGCCTCTTCATGAAGGGCCCCAGCCTTCATTACTGGAGACCCGTCTCTCCCCACTGAGGAGCCATTCCTCCTACTTTGTTCCGCCACTCTCTGGACCTCATGTCTGGGACCAGCTGATAGCGAGGTCAGGCCCATCCATCTGCCGGCCGCGCGATCTGCCGGCCCAAGCAGAGCTCCTCATTCAGCAACAATGGCCATTAACAATGCTAACAGTGCTCCGGCAAGGCCGCAGGCTGGGAAGGGGAGGTGGGAGGGAATGGGAAAAAAAAGGGGGGAAGGAGGGCTGTCACCGGGCAGACTGGAAGATCCCAAGGATCTGATAGGTTTCTCTGGGCCGTGTTGCTGGGCGTTAAAGCAAGAGTCTTGCAGCATTATTGATTTTCTTGCTTGTGTTTGCTGCCAGCAGTTGGTGAAGTTATGCATATGTGTGGAGCTCCTGTAAGGCCTGGATCTAAAGCAACAGTGCTGCTGGCACCGAGCCAGGACTGGCATACTGCAGCGTGAGAGGGATTAAACTTTGTTTGCTTAAAAAGAAAGTCCGCCAGATAATTAAATCAATGCTAAATCAGTGACAATAACTCACTGCTAACTCGTTGCTCACCTGCTGTAAGATGTGTCTTAAAAGTAAAGCATTATAGCATAATATAACACACATCACATCTTCTCTGAGAAAAACACTTTCAGTCACGTTTTCTTTACCCAAATAGTGTGCATGAGTAAGAGTCTTAGAAGTTTTCCAAGAGCAGGTGTAATCCAGCATTAATTCTGTCTTATTTCTAGCTCAGAAGTGCCATTTCTGACATGTGCAGCAATATTTCATTTGAGTTTGAAAATTAAAAAAGCTGTTGAATATGAACATATAATTGAATTATTGAATTGAATATAAACTGAACATAAGTCACTGTGCAATTAAATGGCATTTCTTCTTGTTCTAAAAGTTATCTTCAAATGGCAGTTTTACATCTGAATACAAAAAGACTTAACTTTTAATGTAAATTACATTCATGTAAAGCAGTGATTCTCAACTGGTGCGTCCGTGACCCACTTGACATGTTGTGGGTGGGTGATGGACAGTTTGTAAAAAATAAATAATTTTTAGAACAATTAAAAATAAAAAATAAATCATGCTTATCTGATTTTGTACATGTCCCTTAGACTTTTTCAAAAGGAAGTTTTGGTCCCCTGTAGTTTTTACCTTCCAAAAACTATGTTACACTAGATTAAAAGGAGGAGTCGAGCACTAGGACCCAGCAGAAATCCAAGCTGTTCAGTCTGAAGCCTTTTTCACTTTAGACCATGCACAAACCCATTTCATTGACTCTCCCACTTCCTGCAAACGTGTGATTGGCCGTCACCACTATCACTCCATCAAACAGCATCTGGACTTGTAAACCAGTGTTTTGCAAGTTAGCCAGTAGTCCGTGTTCACCTGCCGCTATAAGCTGTTAACATGTTGGATGTTTGTTCTGTCTGTGTGACGTCAGCTAGACATATATTAATATCGGGTATCATGTATATTAAAATCATTAACATTAACATTTGAGTCTGTGTCTGTGTGTGTGCTGCTACCAGTCTGTGATAAGCCATCCATTTACATGCTTTAGTTTAACTATTGTCAAAATAATTCTGAATTTCTGCTTATTTTTACTCAAACATGAGGTATAATTTCATGTAAATTAGGTCTTTTGACCATACAGTCCAAACATAAGTGTAAAATTGGTGGTAATGAGTGTGAGTGAAGTTGAAAATGTGAAACACAGAATTGGGTGATAATTTTATGCTACATGCTTTTAAAAGTTTATAAATATTTAATATCTAATAATGTATTAATATTTTATTAATGATAAATAAACATTTTATTATTTTATTTTGTACACATAATACTTATTATTAGTATATTATTAATAGTAACAAGTTCAATGTAAATCATAGTTTGTAAGTAATGTATTGTAATAATAATAATAGTTATTCGTTTAATAATAGTAATGAACTTCATAATATTAATTTAATTTATGTTCCAGCAATCCAAATAAATAAATTTAATTAATTAATTGATGGATTAATTAATTAAACAAATACATTTGTTTGGTTTATATTCTATAAAAGTGGGTCGTGACTTAATGACCATTGCCACCAATGTGGGTCCCGGTTGAGACCAGTTGAGAACCCCTAATGTAAAGAGGTTCTGTAGTACGTAATTTTGAAGCATTTCTGTTGGTATGTTCATCCAAAAATTTTCACACATTGTAAAGGGCAGCTGTTGTGTTCAAAAGTTATAAAAGAAAAAAAAAAAAAAAAAGAAACATTTTTTTCATAGGACAATCACAATTTGAAAAGTACAGCCAAAATAATATCTAACATCTGTTAGTTTAAGTGTTCCATAGGCTATACTAGAACTTAATGACATTGCCCAGTTGTAGTTGGAGGAGACATGGTACAAAGTAAAACATCTGTCAATGTTGCCTGTCTAACATCATAAAATGTTGACCCATTAAGTAAACATTAATATTAAGTACAACAAGTAAACTACTACTCATGGTGTTCATTGTTAAAATACTACAATCTGTCCGTTGTAACTGTCTACAAAATGAAACATGGTACAGAGGAGGTTGATGTTGACCCGTTACAGTAATTCAAGATCATATCGGATACCTTGTGAATTTGATTGTCTACAATCTATAATAAAACCGACATGAAAAGTTTAACACTAACAGGATACTTTTTTTACAAA
>BRDA01036200.1:0-23897 GCA_036984385.1 Crenuchus spilurus | reverse complement strand
TATACTAGAACTTAATGACATTGCCCAGTTGTAGTTGGAGGAGACATGGTACAAAGTAAAACATCTGTCAATGTTGCCTGTCTAACATCATAAAAATGTTACTTGTGGTACTCATCATCAAATGAACAAGATGAATTATAATTACAAATGAATTACACAATATAACATCAATCTTACATATTACAAACATGTAATATGTCATAAAATACATTACAGTGGTAACCATACTTACGAGCATCCCTACTAACGAGTATTCCAGGTAACGAGTCGAGATCTCTAAATATTTTTGTTCCAGGTAATGAGTAAAATTCCAAGTAATGAGTAGTGTAAATTAGTTCAAGTATGCTAACCGCTAGGGGCGCTGCAGTCATAGCATCCCCTAGATGCTAGCTAGAAGAAGAGGTCAGTCATTACCTTTGACCGCTGTCCAGTGAAAGTGAAAGTGCTAGTGAAAGTGACACAAAGACAGCAAAAGGTAGTGAACAAGAAAGTTAGATACATTTTACTTTTACTTTTCATATGATAAGTGTAACCATGCCATACACGTACGCCCGTCCTCCTGTCCTCCTTAGCCGCCAGCCTACATGAGCGCCCTCGTCATCTCGTTTATGTTTTAAAAACACATATAAACACATTATTTAGCATATTAAAGTATACAGTATATTGGCCGGCTGACACGGATTAATCAGTTTTACATGTATTCTTATGGGGAAAATGCATCCAGCTAACGAGCAAACCAGCTAACGAGCAAACCAGCTAACGAGCTCGGCTCCTGCAGGGATTAAACTGTTAAGTAGGGTTAGCACTGTAGTGAAATGATGAAGCATTTAATCTCACTAATATGAAAGTTATGGACAAAGACGTCCCATACTGAAGATTAAGGAACCCCTGTTCACATAACCAGATCGGTTTAAATTATTTTTAATTGAAAATACTCTGGAAGGATACGTTTTTCTTTCAAAACGACTATTTTCCTGCAGATGTTTCAACATGCTAGTTTCATTTAGCTTCTAATGTTCTTCAATTACTTTGAAGTAATAAGTAAAGTAATCACATTACAATGTTAGCAAAATTGTCATTTTACTAAAATATGGATTACATTTTTTAGTAAGGACCCCAACACTGCCCAGATGTTTAGACATGACTAGTTTCACACACATAGACCTAATCAGTGAGATGCAGGAAGGTCAGCTTATAAAACACACACTTTTCTGGTGAAGATGGAGGCACAGCTGATGGAAATGGAGTTTAGAAGTTAGCCCTGAGTCAACAGTGAATTTTGGCCCCGCTTCACAGTCGCTGTTTTGCATTTAAAGAAAATCACAGCGCCCAAGAGGCTTTGGGCCGGGACCAAGCCGCGACGCATGTTAGAGGTGGAAAAATGGCCTCTTAGTTGGATTATCATCTATAGCAGCCTACAGCAGCACACACAAAAGAGTCCACACACACATACACTCACACATACACACACAATTTAATTGGCAGACACAAAGAGAGACACGCTTGCTTATGTGTTCACTGTCGCTCTCCCACTCTCGCGCACACACGCACACACACACACTAGAATACCCACTGCGAGGGCTGATAATGCAGCAGACAGTTGAATAGTGGAGTCTGTTCCCCATTATGCACACAGCACTCCAGTCATTTGCATGTGAAAGCGACAGTTGCCGAGTGTTTAATGCGTCATTTCGAAAGGATGGAGGTTGACTTCTCTCTCATAGATTTCTTTCCCTTTTCTTACAGAACTCTTAGGCGTTGGACCAAGAATGAAGTCTTCTGAACATCTGAAAAGTGTAACTTTCACAGAATTGTACTTCTGAAGGTTGTGACCTTAAAGTTTTGAAAGTCCTTAAAAAAACACAATTCTTTCATAGCAACTGTTGTGAGGTTGGACAAACTTTACAGAATGTTCACAAAAATCTAATTGAACCAATTGAATTTTAATTTTAACTGGGTTGAGTTTACAATATTTAATGACTATACTGTATATGTTGAGTGTCCAGTTTGCAATGTTACAGTAAATAAACTAGACTATGGGTTGTAGCTAACCAAAAACAAATTTTACCATTAAGCTAACATTGGTCCATTAGTCGGGGCCCGAGGTCTCCCAAACAACAATCAGGCACTATCTACATGCCAACAAGCTGTTTGGGAGGCATGCACGGATAAAGCCTTTTCTGAGTTTTGTTCATAAGTGTAAACGGGTGGAGTTTGCCAAGCAGTACTGGGATTTTAACTGGGACCGTGTGCTTTGGTCAGATGAGACCAAAATAGAGCTTTTTTGCAACAAACACTGTAAGCATAACACCAAGGATGAGTACACAGAAAAACATCTCATGCCCACTGTTAAGTATGGGGGAGGATTGGTGATGCTGTGGGCCTGTTTCTACTCCTAAGGACCTGTGAACCTTGTAAGGATACATGGGATCATGAACTCTTTGAAATATCAGGACATTTTGAATCAGAATCTGGTGGCCTCTGCCCGAAAGCTGAAGATAGGTCATCACTGGGTCTTTCAGCAAGATAATGACCTTAAACATGAGGACAAATCTACTCAAAAATGATTCACAAGGCACAAAATTAAGCTCCTCTCCTGGCCATCTCAGTCCCCAGACCTCCACCCAATAGAAAACCTGTGGGGTGAGCTGAAGAGGAGGGTGCATAGGAGAAGATCCAGGACTCTGGATGATTTAGAGAGGTTGTACAAAGAGGAATGGTTGAAGATCCTTTATCTGTATTCTCCCATCTTGTGAAGAGTTATAGGAGAAGATTAAGTGCAGTCTTGTTGGTAAAAGGAGGTTGTACAAAGTACTAAAACCAGGGGTGCCAATAATTGTGGCTCACATGATTTCATTCAAAAGATTTATTTCTTAATGTGTGATTTTTTTCCCACCAAATAAAGGCTCTTAAATTAAAGCTTAGATTTTTCTCTTTTTTTGCATTGTTGTGCGATATTATTATTATTATTATTTTGATTATTTTTTTATAATTTCTTAGAAGCCAAAGAACACTTCTTAACCAGGGGTGTCAATAATTATGGAGGGCACTGTACATATAACAGCTAGGGCAGCACGGTGGCTTAGTGGCTTAGTGGTTAGCACGTTTGCGCTGAGGTCTTGGGTTCGAGTCCGTATCTGAGCGGAGTTTCCATGTTCTCCCCGTGTCTGCGTGGGTTTCCTCCGGGGTCTCCAGTTTCCTCCCACAGTCCAAAAACATGGAGGTCAGGTGGATTGGGTACTCTAAATTATCAGTGTGTGTGTGTATGTGTATGTCCGCACACCTGTCTGCACCCAGCGATGGATTGGCGCCCTGTCCTGGGCTTAGTTGAATAGTGTAATGCCCTGCCCTGCACCCAGTGAGGGGGTAGAGGACTAACCGCAACCCTGAAAAGGATTAAGCGGGTGTGATAATGGATGGACATATAGCAGCTTCATTCATTTATACAGCACTTACAGCGTGAGCTATCATTTGCAATTAATCTCAAGTACATCATCCCTGTCCAAAAACAAGGCAAGTATCTTGTATTTACAAGAGAAGCCAAAAACATTCCACACTTTTATTCTAATTTAAGGAATTCTGTTCTAAAGAGTTTTTGAGCATTTCTATTGGTTCATTCAACATAACATACTGATGCGATGAAAAGAACAGCTGCTGTGCACAAATGATGTCAAAAAACAAAAATAAAAAATTGAGATGTTTTCTATAGGAGAGTGACATGTGTGGGGCAGCCATGGCCTGATGGTTAAGGATCTGGTCTTGTGACCGGAAGGTTGCTGGTTCAATCCCTGGCATGTCATGACTGAAGTACCCTTGAGCGAGACACCTAACCTCCAACTGTAGGTCACTCTGGATAAGAGCATCTGCTAAATTCCTCAAATGTAAATGTGACAAAAACATCATTTGTGTGCTCCAGTTTCTCATTAGAGCGAAGTAAAGCTTGTCCAACCTAGGAACAGTTGTTGTAAACATGTTTCTCATTGGTTGCTAATGTAGAACTATCTTTAAAAAGTGCACATTTGTGGTTTCATTAATTGCTTTCATAACAGCAGAAGAATGTCATTGAAATTTCCTGGAAAAATGCAAGTAACCTTCATCTTCCAGTGTTATTCCAAACGGATTCATACTGACGGTTATTTCTTTATTATATCAGTAGAGTCCCATTCCTGCGAGAGACCCATTCATGCATTTAAACTGCATTCACAGTCACAATTCACTCTCACCTTTTCAGAGCTCAACACTGACGGCTTCTTTTTAGGCAGATAATACAACTCACACCTTCTCTGAGCAACTTACACATTAAGACATTTCTTTCAAGTCAGCTTTGTAACAGTGAAGTGCTTGTACAGTTTAAATGAATAAGGCTGGAGAAGTAGACAGTGATGTTAGTGAGGGCCTATCAGAGGAATCCTGTCAGAATGGTAATTGACAACCTAAGTGGGTCAGCAGCGAGGCCGGCCCCTGTTAATTTATATTCGGAGACACTCCATGAATATTCATGAGCTCCTGCTGTTTTGTCTATCATCGAGCATCACACTTACCGCATAATTGTACTCGGAAACCAGAGAGCTGTCTGAGTGGTCACACCAATTGAAATGGCATTTTATTATTTCATTAATTCCAATTTGAAAGAGGGAGAAAATAGCCACTTTTGGCGAATGGGAATAATGAGAATGATGTTCAGCATTAGAGGCCCTGGAGCATGCACTGACCGCACAATTAGCTGACCACAGATGTGTGGGCAAACAATGTCACATAGCTCCTATTTGTGGAGGACTGTGAGCACCATGCAGCAGAATCAATCTACATGAGATCCAGAGTAACCTTGAATTTGGCCAGAATCCGAAATCAAACTAGTGTTAGGCTTTGGAGAAATGAGAAAATTTGTCTTATAATGAATCATATAACTGCAGAGGGATGACCCAAAAGTGGTAGAAGAGCATTGACATGTGTTGTCATCACCAGAAATATAATAAGAAGAGCAAACACTTAATTGGTTGAACAATGAACAGGATAGCTTGTAGCATTCAACTCAACTTCAGTGAAACAAGGGAAATCTTGCTGGTGAAGACAAACTACATGAAGAATTTTTCTATCCAGAGTAGCCATTTTTTTGTGTAATGTGAGCTAATCCTTACAAATTGTTTATGTCATTTATGACATTTCAAATATTCAGTTTCTGGGTTTATAAGTCCCTCCCCTTTTAAAAAGCTAGCAGTCTGCTTTTGCAGGTCTGGAAATAAATGCCTGAAGGTGTTGCAATATGGCCATTCACGCACTTGGTGAAATTATCTGACCTAGACAGAGTCAGTCTTAGCCCCTATATGTTTCAGATGGAAGTAGCTCAGTAGTCGTGAGCAGAAGTGGAAAATACACTGAAAAAATAAATAATTTTTTAAAGTTAAGTTACACTTAATTTGTTTACAAAACCAGAAATAACTTGGCTTCCTTACTATTTAAATATAATTGATTTTCATGATTAATTGATGTTGAATTAACTTGCAAATTTAAAGCAGATATTTTACTTACTTTTAAAGTTAAAATTACTTACTTTTAAAGTACTTTTTTATTTGTAATTTACTTTAGAATTGTTTAAATATATATATTTTTTCTGCTGTTATATTTCTCCTTTTTACTCCATATATTTTCATTCAGACTTTCAAAACATTTAAAGAGATTTATTAAAATTTGTATAATTTTAAAATAAAAAATTTAATGTAAAAAAATGTTAAAATTAAAATGTTAATCAAATTTGCTTTATTAAAATTAAAATGTCATCAAATTCAAAAGTGCACAAAACTGTCTGAGGACCAGTAATACCTTTTAAATTACATGGCGACATGTTTAAAAAGTAAAGCTTTTAACTTGTATTATTACATTAAAACTTTTACAATGCATCTAAACTATAATGTTTGGTCATTAGACAAGTACACTTGACCAACCAAACGTCCCAGAGGAAAAACAGTCCAAATGAAGATTAATTTAACATTGTGGTTTCTTCTAGACAACAATGAAATCAGATGGAACACAAATAAAACACATGTTTAATAAAAAACAGGACGCTCAGTGTATCCAGTCCTTTCTCATCCAGGACTAATAGTCTTCTCAGTTTTGTTGCTGTGAGATAAGATTCTCCCGTTGAATTATGGAAGATTATCTAGTAAGTCTCCTGAGCCATCATTCGAGCAATAAAACAGTCCTCTGGGTTTTTCTCTGGAATTAGATTTAGCCATAGCCAATCAGACTCTTTAGCACTTTTATTCATATTAGTGCATTGTGTCCAGATGTTAACACACAATTACTGACTAAATGTGAGCTGTCATTTAGTAAATCTAACAGTGATAACTAGAAATGGTACATAAAAATACTCAAAAACAAACTAGTATGTCTGTATTTGGCAGCCTGCATGACCTACAGCAGCAGGAGCCAATTTCACCTTGTTGGACCGCAAACAATATCTGTCACTAAGGCACTAAATGGAGCACAAAGTTTAGGCAGAGGGACCAAATTAAAAAGTCAGGACAAACATCAAACATCACACAGGGTAATTTCCCATGTGTGCATGTTCTTATCATGTATTCAGTTCGGCACGGAGAATCAAACCGCCACTCTCTACGTACTTTTAGAATGATGCTAACATTTTCATACCAGTAATTTGTTTACAAAGACATATCAAAGGCTTATTTTTGCAGGAAACCTTGATGTTTGTAGGTGTAAATGTTGCATACCTTTGCCATTAGAGGGTAATTGTGTAATTATGTGCTATTTTGGTTCCACAAGCATACATTCATTTCCATTCATTAGACCTTGTGGTTTTTCAAAACAAACACCCAGGCTGATGTAAGCCTGCATAATGTCAATTCTGAATCCAAGAATGGAGACGTTTCAGGATTTGACCCCATTTTAACTTGCATTCTTCTTTTGAAGGTTTCCCTGCAAAACAACAAACCATAATTACACTCAATAAAAAAAAAAAAAAGAGCATTGGAAGTTGGATCAACCATAACATATTCTTACATTCCAGGGAATTTCCAGTCATATCCAGTCATTATTGCAGACACGTACACACGCATGAAGACATATACTGGGCCGATCATGCATTTCAAAGTGTAGAGCAGGAAACGAGTTGATGAATTGTCTGCTACTGTCAGACTGAAGAAAACCCTGAGTCCTCGTAAATGAGAGCTTTCTGCATGTATTCCTCAGTAATGGATTTCTCCTAACGGCTCGGCACAGGAAAGCAGTGGAAATTATTCATCATAATGATGTCCAGGTGAATCTTGTCATCAAATTAACTTGGTGCAGACAGGAGGTGAGAGTGTGTTTGTTGATTAATTAATTAACTGGTGTTTTCTCCATGCTTGAGCTCAAGGCTACAGTAATATTTCACAAGAGCTAATCGACAGAGGAATTGATGCCGGTTTAGGCATAAACCTTGAGCTAATTAAGGCTGTTCTGAAGAATCTCGGGGAAAGAAACAAGCAGATGAGGTTTTATCTGGTCATTTCAAATAAGCTTCGATAAGTCATTTGTAGAAATACGCACCTGGCTACAGTGATGAAATGGCACATGCTGAATACATAATGGAGTGATCTCCCCGTAACAGAGTGATCAGTGTTACTCAGTGTTACTGGAGTCGATGGGATAAAATATGAATAAAAAACCCTGCTCACACACTGACCTGAGGACATCTGTTTGAGTACTTTTTTTTTTTTTTTTTCATTACAAAACTTTGTATCTCCAAAATGGTAGCTTCATTAAAGATGGAATAAAACATTCTTAAGCCATTTTTGAACATTACTACTGATCCATTCATCATTGACTCTTCACACAATTTATAAAAGCACATGACTAGCATGACTATGTGAAACATTAGAACCATCTTCTTGTATCTACTAGGGATGAGCGAGTACACCACTATCTGTATCTGTTCAACCATCTAAATGATCTCTATCCATAATCTGTACTCGGAGTGGGCGTGGCCTAAACCGGAATTGGGTGTGGTTTAACCAGAAGTGAGTGGGGCTTAAATCTGTACATTATTTTAAGTCTGAATTTGATATGGATTGATCAGAAGTTGCTATATGTTGTTTATTTGAAAACTATTTACAGAACAGCTTCAACATTGAGATTCAAATCAATGTTTTTGATCACAAACGTAAGACAACTATTTACTATTCATGAACAAGAGTTGTCATACTCAACACAACTTCCTTTTTTATTTTTTATTTATTTATTTTTTTTTATGATCAAACTGATTTTTTTCCCAATTATTTATTTATTTTTACTACTTAATGTTCTTGCCATTTTTTTTCCACACTAAGTTTAACAATATTGATTAAGGTGTGTGTGTGTGTGTGTGTGTGTGTGTGTGTGTGTGTGTGTGTGTGTGTGTGTGAGACTGAGTGACTGTGCAGCCAGAGCTGTGCCCCACTCTCACACACACACAGATGCGTCTGTGTAGGGAGGGGTGAGTGCTCTGTGTGACTGGCCAATCACAGTCACAGTCAGTTACCCAATGAGGATTTTCCTTCAGCAGAAGCAGGGATATTCACAAGTTTTACTTGTATCGTGATCATACTGGTCACAAATGTTTTAGCCGTACCGGATACTCGTCTGAAATGAGCATCTGGCTCAACCTTAGTATAGGCTCAACTTATTTAGGCTCAACTACACTCGTCCACTTGATCACCTCCACTGAGTATAGAGTGTTGATCAGTAGAGCTTATAGTACTATAATGGCCAGCAAACCATTTGGTAGTTTTGCCACTGTGGGCAGAAGATACATTTTGCTGTAAAAAGGAAATCAGCATCTCCGTAAAGCTTCAGCCAGGACATGTCTTTAATTTAGATCTGGAGCTCTGAGACTAACACTGCTAACAAATACTACAACTGTAAGAGTCAAATACATTATCCCAGTCATTTCTATTAAAACACAGTGCCAAAATATATATCAAACAGCATCCAGATCTTAACTAAAGTGTCACAGACTAGAACATGTTTTAGGACACAGTATGTTTTATATATAAACCTGTATAAAACTCTGGGCAACCTCTTCAGACAGCAGCAGGGCTGGTAGAAGACTGATTCCTCTATATTTTAGGTGATCGTTGTCACTACGACTGATTGTAGATCATAACTTCCTACTCTCAGTTAATTAAGATGGATGAAGGTTTGATCTGGATGCGGTTTGGTTTGGTTAACGTTTGGTGATGTGTTTTGTTGGAAACACCTGGGCTATTTATGTGACTATTGGATTCTAGTTTTTGCTAGCATTGTTAGCCATCCAGCTCCATTTCTAACTCCAAACATGTCTTGGCTGATCAGACAACGTCTGAGATCAGTGGAAAATTGTGAGGTAAGTGGGAAATATGTGTTTTCAGTGAACCATTCCTGTAACAGGGTAAAGTGAACCACTGGGCAGGAATGTTTCACATTCCCTGTTCATACAGGCCACGAAGCCCAGCTGTGTGTACAGGGCCTCCTTCACTATATAACCATAATGTCATTTGCATGGTGGATTTCTGAGCTCTGCTGATTTAATGTTGAAGGAACGAGGGAGGATTTCTGGAGCTGGTTTGAAGTTCTCATTAAAGACACACATACCCCTCCCTCCATTTTTTTCAGAAATGTATTTTTGATGTGGCCATGCACAGCTCCCTTGGAATGCTCAGTAAGCACTTTAGCCTACTGACATAAACTCTCTCTCTCTCTCTCTCTCTCTCTCTCTCTCTCTCTCTCTCTCTCTCTCTCTCTTTCTCTTTCTCTCTCTCTCTCTCTCTCTCTCTCTCTTTTCCCTACTGTCCCATGTTATTAAATCTATATTTAGTCACATAGTGTGGGTGCTGAAAATGACTAGTGAGGGGACTCATTCTCCATATTAATGTCTTTAATTTAATCATCCCTGAGATATTAGACATTGGCAAGTGTCAACACAAAGGAAAGAATAAATAATGGAGAAAAAAACCAAGGCAACTCATTTCGGGACTCTTTAAAAGGGGTGCAGTGAGAACATTAACAATTATAATTAGATTTGCCTTGGGTAAGGTTGTCTTTAACTTCATCAAAAAAAAAATTCCAAAAAAGGGTGTCACATACTCTCCTCATCCTGCAGATGTGCTGATGTTCATTTAACCTGGACTTAATTGAAATAACAGAATATTCCTGCAGGGAGAGAGCAGCAGACGGAGACAGAGATGGTTAGCCAAGTGAGAGATTTTCACTGTTTGTGGTTCATGCTGGCAGATCTGGACAGAAATCAGAATTCAGTGTTAACCCTTAGCAGGTGAGAGTTATTACATTTGTGTTTCTGTACTATTTATATGTAGCTAACTATGGAGTTACATACAATAACACATTCTGTTTGCAGTGTGTTGTGCTTCAAGTGTGCACCTCTGATCATTTATTTATTAATTGGCTTAATGTCAGGAATATAAATGATGTTTTCATGTACAGTGGTACCCCTACTTACGAGTTTAATCTGTGCAGGAGTCGAGCTCGTTAGCTGGTTTGCTCGTTAGCTGGATGCATTTTCCCCATAAGATAGGGTGACCAGATGTTCTCTTTTACCCGGACATGTCCTCTTTTTGAGACTTAAAAAACACGTCCGGGGGGAATTTCACAAACGTCCAGGTTTTTTTTTTACTCGAGTAGCGTTTCATTCACAAACTAGTCTCACACTCCCTCTATTCTGTTTGGTTCGCTTTATTAGATGTACTTGGGTGAGCATTAGGACCCAGCAGAAATCCAAGCCGGTTTCTCTGTAGACTGCCTACAAGCTCAACGATTGGCTCTGCAGTTTCTTGCTAACGTGTGATTGGCTGTCGCCACTGTCACTCCCTCAAACAGTGTCCGTTTTTACCTGTAAGTTGTTTACATGTTGCGAGTTTGTTCTGTCTGTGTCACGTCAGCTGGACGTATTTTACTATCAGAGGTTTAATAACACAATTCATAAACATTAACATTTGAGTCTGTGTGCGTGTGTCTACCAGTCTGTGATAAGCCATCTATTTACATGCCTCTAAGTTTAACTATTATCAAAATAATCCAGAATTTCTGCTTATTTTTGCTCAAAAATGAGGTATATTTACGTGTAAATTGAGGTTTATTGATAATTTTATGCTACATGCTTTTAACAGTTTATTATTTTTAATATTTAATTTTCTAATTTTATTATTTTATTTTATCATAATAAACGTCATAGTTATTAATATATTAGTATATTATTAATAGTAACTAGTAATTGTTACAAAAATATAGATCATAATTTGTTAATATTTATTAATAATTAATAATAATAATAATACAATTTATGTTCAAGCAAAAAAAAAAAACCTTGCTGAGGTGTTGAGAATCTCAGATCTGGTCACCCTACATAAGAATACATGTAAAACTGATTAATCCGTGTCAGCCGGCCAATATACAGTATACTTTAATATGTAAATAAAGTGTTTATATGGGTTTTTAAAACATAAACAAGACGACGACAGTGCTCGTGTAGGCTGGTGGCTAAGGAGGACAGGAGGACGGGCGTACGTGTATGGCATGGTTACACTTATCATATGAAAAGTAAAAGTAAAATGTATCTAACTTTCTTGTTCACTACCTTTTGCTGTCTTTGTGTCACTTTCACTAGCACTTTCACTGGACAGCGGTCAAAGGTAATGACTGACCTCTTCTTCTACGCTAGCATCTACGGGATGCTACGACCGCCGCGCCCCTAGCGGTCGGCATACTTGAACTAATTTAGGCTACTCCTTACTTGGAATTTTACTCGTTACCTGGAACAAAAATATTCAGAGATCTCGACTCGTTACCTGGAATACTCGTTAGTAGGGATGCTCGTAAGTAGGGGTACCACTGTATTACAAATGTTGCAATCAACATTTTACAATTTACAATCTGCTCTTTTAAATGTCTTTATATATTTCATACTGTGTATCAGCACCAGTGATAATAAAGGGTTAAACAATTTTGAAATCTTATATCAAATACAGGCCGTAATCACTGATGAATGATGTATTTCTACATTTACTAGTATAAGTGACTTTCACAGTGCTTCCTTTAAACTGACTCCAATTGCTTCCTCTCTCTCTCTCTCTCTCTCTCTCTCTCTCTCTCCCCATCTCTTTATCTCTCATATCTTTGTTATCGGTTGCTTGGCTGCTATGCCACATGGCCTGGCTGACAGTTCTGGCACATGTGCCCTGAACCTGAGTGAGATGAGGCCAGGAGCGGCTGGTGGCTGAGATGAATGCGGGGTGGGCAGGTCCTCAGATGTGTGGGTGGGCCCCCAGGGGCTGCTGGGAAATGAGATCCCTATCAGCCCATGACTCTGCAGATGCTCCTCACCATCAGCAGGCTGTGTGCTATATCATGTGCCAAAGCTGTATGTGTGTAGCTTACTTTTTTATCAAGATGACAGATTGATGATTTCCTTTATTGACTTATGTATTATAGGACCAAGCGGCTGCGAGGAAAATTACAATAACTCTGTTTTTTTTACATTAAAAATTAAGTTTAGGCAAACCTTGAAAGTCATTCTATAACATTTTAGTTAAAAAAAAATTTAACAATTTCGCAATTTACTAAAAGCACAAAAAGTTGGGAAAGTGTATTTTTGTATTTCCACAGAACAAGACAATACACACAATAAATGTTAAAATTGCTTTTTTAATTTACATTATAGTCTCTCCAATTCTAATTAAAAATGCATAGGACCCTACCAAATTCACATCTGTGAAAATCGTGGACTGTGAATTCAGGCTTTTGCTGTTAAAAATAAATATTTGCCATGAAAATTCTAAATTATGTGGGTTGTACCTTAATTGAAGCTTCTGAAAACAGCATGTATACTTTAATGGATGGTTTTGGATTCACATAAGCCATGCAAGGGCACCAAAAATGCTGAAACTATGAAATGCCAAAGCTGAACTTATTCACTGTTTTCCCTGCTCGTATGAGCTGTGCCTCACTGTAATGCAATGCTACATAGTACGTGATCTTGTCCCACAGCTAATGACGTTTCCTGGGTATCACAAATGTCTCTAGACTGTGGATATTTCTCCTTAAAGTGTGTGTGCGTGTGTGCTGATTGCTGTAAAGTGCATTGTTTTGGAGAAAGAAGCTGTAGGAATTAAACTGTTACGCAAGATGCTCGCAAGGTTCCGAGCTCATAATTCATATTTTATGAAATTAACAAGTTTTACTGAACAACACCTCTGATTTATAGCACTTTTCTTATACAATCGGTGTAATCTTTGATATGTGAGACACTAGGTCCAAGAATTTATGGCACATTCTTGTGAATTTGGTAAGGTCCTACAAAAGTGGTGTCAGTCAATTTGCATGTTGGAAAGAAAGAAATGTATCACTCTTTTTTCACTACTGATCCTGATTTTGATTGTGATCAGCTCAATGAAGAACTAAACTTTAAATTTCATAAAACTGCAAAACAGAAACCATAGAGTACACTTGATGTTCTCGGGTGAGGTCACCCCCAAAACCACTCACACACACACACACACCACTCACACTTTATACCCAACGATTGATGGCTGGTGTCTTCTCCCTGCAACATCACTGCACTTCCCATTGAGCCGAGATGCAATTTTGCCCCATCGCCACAGGCTATTCTTCCCCCTCGAAATATCTAATTACTGTGTAATTTGCCGCCATTTCGATATGAAAGCCAAAAATGATGATGCTTAAGAGTAATGGGACATTAATTCCGAATCACTCCAGATAGACATTTCTGGTGCGTCTCTTCGTGATAAGCCATGCGGCAGAGGATATTATGCAGCCTTAATGCAGAATTGCTTATTACTGTAATTTGTATGGGCAGCCTGTGTTTCGTCTTTTGTCTCTGCTTCTCTCATTAACATTTCCGCGATGATTTGTCAGTTGTCTAGACTCACCCTCTTTCTTTCCAAACAGCTTAGGAAAGTCTTTTATTGGCAGCAGACGGATCCTGGATATACATGGATGCAAATAAGGAGGATGTTTGTACACAAAAACAAAAATAGTAATAAAAAGTTTAGAAGCCACAAGGCATGTGAGCAACTGAAGGCCAGACTGAGCCCTTGTCTACGAAGAATTTTATCTTCTTGGCAAACAATCTGCAACCGTCAAACTTTTCCAAAAGATCAAGAAAAATCAATGAAACTTTTTGCAGACAGGAAGCAGATATCTGCCCAGGTGTTTAACACAGTTGTCAGTATGCAGTTGGCAGCAGACATTAGAATACTGGAATGCTTCTATCTTCCATCAGATCTTGGGCTAAAGAAAGGGCAAATTCTGCCCGAAACAAATTCATTCGGAAACCCCTGGTCCAAAATATGCTTTTGAATGCTATCATGTGTGTCCAATTTAAAACATTTGGCTCAATTATGGTAAATAGCTCCCAAGTGGAGCAAGCAGGTGGCCCAGAATTGAATCGTGGCCATTTGCAGCCCAAAACTATTCACTCTGGTTTATTTAGGTCTGAACTCTTTATTGCGCGGTCACATGCTAGATGGATCCCCATTAGAAAGAGAGAAATGAGGGAGGATATAATTATCAATGAAATATTTGATATAAGGATACCCTGTTCAACAGTGATTACACCAAAGACTGATGTATGAATTATTCATCAAAACAGGATTATGACACGGCAGCTTGGACAGAGTTCAAGTTATGCATCTTTCTTGACATTTTAATTGAAATCATGCAATTAAATGTCAAACTAATTCCCTTGAGCAACTGTAGGTTCAAATGGCAATATATCATGACATATTAGACCCCTAATTGGACACATTTCATTAAAGCACATTGCTTTCACTATCTTTTCCGAGCAAGAAGCATCACAGAACGGCACGTTCATACACATCAGTTTATTTTGAGATGATTCTGTTTATTATTTGCTGACATCCAGCCATGGCCATATGGTCCAAATCAAACCTATCATCAATTCGGATAAACGATTCCAATTGCCATTTCAGGCACCTTGATGAAGTAGTTGAAGATCTACATAAAGTCCTGCTTGTCTTGTTGCCTGGTAACAAGTGTCTGGATTGACAAAGAAATCCTAAGAAATGTTGGGACTTTCCCAAGAAATCGATATGCCAGAGCTGACGTGATGATTGGAGATTAGCGGGCAATTGCTCCCGTTGGTTGGCAGGCACCATTTTGGAGCCGGAGTGGAGGGAATAGTGTCTGAGTCATCTCCCACAAGCTGCTTCCTGCCTCTGTCTCCAGGATACAGCATGCTCCCATGTCTCTCAACACTTACTCATACGTTTATCACAATCGCTCTCTTGGTTGCTTTCCTCTTGAGGGACCAGTTTATCAAACAGAAAAAGCCTCGACTTGTGCTAAAACCACCCAACAAGCTTTAGAAACACTAGTAACGCAATAAAACGTACACACATTTCCATTACTTCACTGGAATGCAATGTAAAAAAAATAATGAAAGCTTTTAAACAAATGATCATCATGCAAACTCCATGCCTGTATTCTCTTTCTTAACCAAATATTCATTGCTTTGTTTTAATAAATACTCTGTTTGGTGTAGGTTAACACTGCTATAGTTCCATAATGCATTATTCACTCCCCAGTCTATGGAGTCCATATAAGGAAACTAGGCTACAAGAAACTATTTATAATTTTGGGATGTCATGGAATCTATCATATTTACATATTTACACCCACTTATTCAGTCTACAGCAGGTTAGTCCAAGTATTTGTGTTGAAGTTATAAGGACTGTGGACTTCTTTTTGAATGAGGCACAACACAGGCCGGAACAGCCATCATTTACATATAACAGTCTTAATGGAGCTGCAACAATAACAAAAATAAATTATGCTTTAAATTAAGTAATTAAACAAGTAATTAAAAATAAATAAAACAGTAAATAAAAAATTAATGATGACTGTTTATTTTACATATATCCAAACACATATCATAAGTGGATCTCAGGGACCAAAATAAAGAAAGAAATTAAAGAAATGTAGAATATGGGCCCTTTAACAATCTCTTTGCATTAAGTTAACCCTATTGAACCTGTTCAGACATAGAGGGTGTTGTCTCATTGAACTCAGTCATTTTTGGTTTTGATAGATCACATCAAATACACACATCTTTCCATGTAAAAATGCATTTTTTACCTTTTTTTTGCAATTTTTGAAAGAGAGCAGCAGCATTATATGACATATGCCATTTTATGGGTAGACATGGCCTGGTGGTTAGGGATCTGGTCGCTGGTTCAGTCCCCAGATGAGTCATGAAGTGTCCTTTAACAAGACACCTAACCCCCAACTGGGCGCTGTGGATAGGGCTGCCCTCCGCTTTGGGCCCATGCCTAGTGTGGTTACTAGTGTGTGTGTTTCACCGCACGGATAGGTCAAATTCCGTTGTGTGCAAATCACAAAAGCAAAAATTTAAATCTAATATAATATGGCAGAAATAGTCATGGTTTATACAAGATTAAAAGAGTTAAGAAGGTAAAATCTTTATGTTCTGTAATAGATTGTAATGTGTCTCAGTAGCCTGTCCATATCTGGCCATTTGTATAGAAGGCTTCATTAGTAATGCAGCTTCAGTGCAAAACTAAACTGAACAAACTGAACTGCTTCTTATTTAAAACTGGATTTATATACTTTATGTGAATAAAACACCTTCAGTCTTCTAAGAGCACACCCGCTATCTCAGCTAAGACTTCGTAACCTTTACTTTACTTGGGTAAATGTTACGCCTAAATATGAATAAATGGCAAGCTCTTATTTGATTGCTTTTTGATCATCTATAAAGTAATTTTAATGAAGACAAATACTGCTTAAACACATACACTGATATCAACAAAGTTAAACATACTTCAATGAGACAAAGTGAGCTCCTGACGAGAAAAGGTGTCTTCCTCTTCTGGATCCCGGCTCTGGATGTGACAGGAAAAGGTCTCTCAGTAGGCCTATCCTCAGTGTGAAGCCACAGTGTAACCCCACACCACTTAGAACAGGCCTGCTGACGGCCTGGAATTTGGACCCCGTGAACCCATCCGGAGGAAAAGGAGAACAGAAGTAGGGGGAAGAAAAAGGGGTGGGAACAGCTTTGGCGGATGGTCGTGACCTGCACTGGCACCTCTGTCATCACTGTCCTCTCTGAGAGCATGAAAAGGGGAGGGGTGTTAGGAGAGAGGGAAGAAAAATGAGTGAAGCTGGGGGGGGTGCATCTTCAGTGGCAACATAGAGTGGGCAGACTGTTCAAGGCCACTCAGCAGGCGGTGGAGGAAAGTTGGACTGACGATAGCTCAGCACCAAAGGCGAGTCTTTTGAACGTGTGTGTCCATGTCAAGGTTCGTCAACCTTGCAGGCATCTCGCCTTCTCTGCTTGATAACAGCACAGTTGTTCCCTTTTCGTTTGGGGAGATTTAATATTGAATGAGATCAACTGAGTTTGAAGTTTCTGTTCCTGCCTACAACTTCATCAGTAGAGTTTACTCAGGAAAACAAGCCAAACTACAAATACCACAAACATCAGCATCTATAGTATGTTTGGACAGCCCTGGACAAGTTGACTTAATAAGTGAAAGTCAGTTCATACATCCTACACAGAAATCAATACCAAATATGGTTTATTTTTCCATTATTCTGAACAGTAAATAAACTCTACATGTGCAATACAGTGTGCAGATGTGTGTGAGTCTGTAGAGGATGTACTAACAAAAAATTAACCTTCTCAGAAAATAAACTACAGTAATTAAAATAATAATAATAATAATAATAATAATAATAATAATAATAATAATAATAATAATAATAAATAAATAAAATTAAATAAATACTACAAAGGAACTAAGTATTAACCTTCTCAGAAAATAAACTACAGTAATTAAAATAATAATAATAATAATAATAATAATAATAATAATAATAATAATAATAATAATAATTAAATAAATAAATTAATTAATTAATTAATTAAATTAATTAAATTAAATAAATAAATAGAAAAAGAGGAGGGGGGCATTTTACGCTACTGCACCACATAGTATTTATTTAATTGTTTTTTTTTTGGGGGGGGGTTGTTTGTTTTAATTTGTTTCTTTGTTTCTTTGTTTTTTAATTATTAATGATTTGAATGGATTACAAAGGCTTCAGGGTCATCTCAACGTCAGCTGTACTGGATCTAAATTCTTCAGGGTGGTAGACTCCCAAGACCAGGATTGGCACTCCTGCATGACAACGTCCAAAGAAAAACATGTATCTACTAAATAGTAACTTTGCATTTGGCAAAAAAAATGGCTTTACTTTGAGTGTAAGTTTGTGTTAAAGACACTTTATCCAAATCAAATCAGGAGCATTTCTATTGATGCAGTCATCATGAAATATTTATATAATGTAAACAATGTAAATGACATCTGCCGAGCTCAAATAAATGCAGAAAAGTGAAAAATCTTACTTTTTCTTAAACTATGAGTGTAATTGAATAAAACTTTTTTCATATTATCATATTTATTCATATTATTAAAACATTTATCATATTTGGCATTGGCTCAACATGAAGGTGACCAGAATCCCCTGAACCTACAAGGTACATGATTGAAGTGACCTTGAGTAAGGCACCTAAATCCCCAACTGTTCCCCAGACACCATGGATAGGGATGCCCACTGCTCTGTGCAAGTGTGCTCACTGCCCCCTAAAATCCCTGTAAACTAAACTGCAATGCAACTAAGCTAACAGCATGAGCTGAGGTGATCTAGCTGCCCACTTGATTGCCTTTCTTGGTGTAAATTTGAAGCCACATTTAATCTACTATGGATTGTTGTGATCTCATTCTAGGTTTAATATTATACAGTGATAGTAAGAGTGGTGCAGTGTGTCACTGCTCAACAACACACTTTCATTTAAAACAATGATTTAACATTTTTAGATGCCATATGCCATCTACCAGATGTAAACTCTAAACAGTTCAGATCTGTGCCAGTTCACTTTGGTAGCATGAACATATCCTTACTTAACTAGAAAGTATTAGCCGTTGTGAAGCCGTGTGACTAATGGATGGGAAACAATGACTAATCCTTCACAAAACACAATACAGGAAGGCTACACAAAGGTTTGCTACCTTTTAAGATTTCATTGATAAGTAGATATCAATGATAAAGTGCTCAGTATTCATCCTTTGCTTTTCAATGGAAACAGGCCCCTGTAATCTCACTGGGTGTCGCCCAAAAGCCCCCACACAGTGCTCATATCAGTTGCCTAATCTATTAATTGATTAGCCTTCCAGCAGAGAGCCTGCAGTCACCGGGTGAAATGAACTCCACTGTCTGCCTGCCGCTCTACATAATGATGAGGTAATCGGCCTAATCGGATCTCTCTGCTGCTTCATTCTAGGGCTCAGACGATCGCTGCTGAAAGGTAATATTGCCTGTCATTTTCAAATGTCTGAACCATTAGTCCCCCACCCTCCCCACCCCTTTGCCTGGTGTAACAAGCTCCCTGTGGCTGGAGTCATGTACAGTATTTCAGCCAGAGCTCAGGTGCTGTAATTCACAGAGCATTACGTGAGTCCGGGTCAATACTGAAACAGGCCTGAGGGTCATTAAAGGATGAAAAGATGTATGTGGAGGTCCAGTGTCATGCCTTGCATGCTTCTTATTAAGGAAATGCACTAGGTTCATATATTCTAGGGACAGATTATACTATGACTAACTCACTACCTTAATGACCTTGTTGTTATTTGTATTTCCTGCTGTGCGAGAAGGAAGATGATATATGTGCAGTACTGATACTGTTGTAGTATGGCAGAGGTTCACTCCTCTTATATATCTGTGTTACAGTAGAATCATGGACACTGGATTTTGAGTGTAAGTGGGAGAATAACATTTTGGTGGGTGTATACTGGGAATGATTCATGTGGGAATTTCTAATTAACTAGTCAGTGATAGATAAGCAAAATATTATATTTTTAATGAATGCATCATTCTAAAATATTCCTAAAAATCTTGCAAATAACCATAAAATAGAATAAAAATCTTAGCAAAACCTAATGTTAAGCCTTTATATAATCATTCAGTCAATTCTCAATGCTAAATAGCTAATAAATTAGCATTCTAGCTAATCTACTTAATACAATGTAATTCTAACAAATTAGCATGCTAAGTAATGCTAATTTAAAATATAATTTTGCTTTTTCCTAAAAATCATAGCAAAAACAATAGCTGCCAATACTATCTAAAATCAATCACATCTCTGTATTGATTTTAAACATCCTAGCAAAACACTAGCTACCGCAAGCTAGCCAGCATTAGCATGTGTGGTATTGCAGTATGGCATTCATTCCCCTTAAACTACAAACAATTCTAAAAAATAATCCTAGTTTTAAAAAGCCATAGCAAAAAAAAATTGTTAACGCTAATGCTAGGATGCTAGTTAGTTATCAAAATTGGTGCAGATGACTTTCCTTACAAAGACCATTGTACTACTACCACCATAGTAGTGTCCAAAAAAATGTTCTATATAAGCAATGTTAAAAATGTGTCAACATGCTAATAGTAAATGTTTGGTGTTTTATGATAGTAGTACCATGTTAGTTTTTGTAAGGCTGGGAGGCTGTATTTTTGGGCTAGTAACAGAAAAAAGCTGCATTTGTGTAGGTGAACAAATTCTTAATGTTCATAATGTTTTTTTTTTGTTTTTTTTTTCTCCATTGTTTTTCTGTTCTTTTTATGCAACCCAAGAAATCAAGTCTCACAGGGAAGTGAGGCACGTTATTGTTCATTAATTTGTGTTAGGGAAGGTTGATCAAATTAAAATAAAATGTAAGTTTCATACATCAAAAATGTTTTTTTTTTATTATGCTTATGCCCCTTTGAATGGATTAACAGTGAAGTCAAGTTAAAGTAGATGAGCCTGTATGACGATGCACGGAAACTGTCATCAGGGTCTGAAAGGGACCAGAGTTATTTAACCAGATGACAATGAGATGAACTTAATGTGATTTGGTGGCTAATGTAGTGTGCGGGTAACTGGAGCCAGGAGAATGGCAGGATAGTGTGTGTGTGTGTGTGTGGTGGAGAGTAGGTTCTGATGTATCTCCTCCCCAGTCTGAATGTGATCTGAATAAATGGAAAGTGACAGGAAGAGAAGGTCTTGGGTTAGGGAGAGCTGGATTGGGGAGATGAGCATGAGCTCCATGGCTAGAGGCTTACAAAGGGACAGGGATGTGGGTGGGGGGGGTAATGTGCTGCCATTTGGCACAGTTCACTCTGACTCTGAGAATCGGAGAGACAGCAGACGTGCGTTTCCTGGCACAGTTACATCAGCGCTGGCACACGCTCGGCAGACGGAGAGGAGACATTAGTCAGCACTATCTATCTCCCAGCGCACAGCTCACGTATCTGCAGATCAACCCTCGATTACACTCTCGCAGATACTGGGCTGCTGATAAAACACCATCTATTACTGCTCCTCCACGGCACTGTAGCTTATTTTGATCTTATTACTGGGAGTTCCTAACGAGATCAATGTATGAGATCAATGGCCAGTAGAAGCTTCATGCAAAAAAACAAATCTTTTCAAAAATGTATCAAATTAACCCTTTAACCCCTTAAACTGCAAGGGTCGGTATATGGGTCCACACTTCAGTTCCTCACTCTCGTAAGCGCATAATGTATATATTACTTCATAGTAGTTACTGAATAATTTATAGTAGTTGGATAATTAGTCTTAGGATTAATAGCTGAACAATTAACCTGAGGTTCATCTGGGTTAAAGGTCTGATTAAATGAGTTTCTCTTGATAAGCTAGGCTTCTTTTTTAATTGAATTATGTGTCACGAATAATCACCTTTTAGCTATAAAACAAAAAAAAACTGTAGTAAAGATCTGTGTCATTCTATTTAGGCTAGTTATGGAGAAAGTCACCTTAACAGAAATTTACAGAATGGGTTTAAATTTTAAATTAAATTTCTAATTCACGTGGGCCCCGAGTGGCTCAGCAGGCTAAGACGCTGACACTATGACCAGAGGATCGCGAGTTTGAATCCCAGGCATGCTGTTTGCCATCTGTTCGCCATCAGCAAAAAATTGGCAGTGCTCTCTCTGGGCGGGTAGATGGTGCTCTCACTCTCTCTATCACTTTCACATTGCAATGTCCGTCTACTGATTGGTCCAATCAGAGCTGGGGACCCTGGGCACGTTAACCTCTCCAGTGACGGTGTATCTGCGGTGGTTTGAAAAAGAGACGGTGGCTGTATCACACGCAACGAAGGAGGCTTGTGCTTGCTTGCACCCTCCTAGAGTCAGGGACATTGCAAAGTGATGGGGAGAGGCCTAACAGAAGGGATGGGCTAATTGGCTACCACTACAGATAAAATTGGCAAAAACCTAGAAATAAATTATTTAAATAAAAAAAAAAAAATTCTAATTCATACATTTCACTATGATATGATATGGCTACTTTTTTTACTTCACTTTATATACAATATTTTTGATATTTTATACATCTTTAAGCATTTCAATAGCCTGGAGACAAACAGGTTTGGTATCAATTCCTTGCATTCAGAGATTCATTATCTTTCATAGAAGATAAAAGCGGAACCCATCATCTACTCAAGTTCTCAGCAGTTCACTTTTGCCCATGTCAGGCTGTTAATTAGTGATTTTACTTCAAATAAAGCATGCACCATATCTTTTGGAATTAGCATTAAACGTCTTACCTTGAAAAACATTGAAAAAACACTGAATTGTAGATTTTTGGTTATAATCCTTTACTGATACTGAAAAATAAAGCTGAGCACTCCTGCTTTGTCCTGCTAAAGGTCGACCTTTTGTGACACAAATGATGATGTTATAAGTTTAACCTCAGTTAATAGGCTGTCTTAATAATATTTTTGCATTGAAATTTTTTCATTGTAGTGTATCCATCCATCCATTATCACACCCGCTTAATCCTTATCAGGGTCACGGTTAGTCCCCTACCCCCTCACTGGGCACAGGGCAGGGCATTACACTATTCAACTAAGCCCAGTACAGGGCGCCAATCCTTCGCTGGGTGGGTGCACACACACACGTACACACACACAAACACACTTTAGAGTACTCAATCCACCTGACCTCCATGTTTTTGGACTGTGGGAGAAAACCGGAGTCCTTGGAGGAAACCCACGCAGACACGGGGAGAACATGGAAACTCCGCTCAGATGGGGACTCGAACCCAAGACTTCAGCGCTGACCACTAAGTCACCGTGCCACCCTCAGTGTAGTTTTTAATAAAGTTAGTGAAGCAGGTGGTCAGATTTATGGCTCACTAGGCATTATTTTTACACCCCTCGTGACTGAAATGTGGGCTTCCTGGATAAAACCACATTAATGTCACAGCACAGAGCTGCTATTCTTCAGCTGCTTTCTTCCTGATAGCAACCGATTCTTTTCCAGCATCTCGCATAATGACGGCATTGACGTTGAGGTGACAGGCAGCATGCAAGGAATGAATCCTGTGCTTGTAAAAGGGGAGTGAGCAGTCCCCCACATGCTAGAGTTATCGGCACTGCATAACAGCTATGAATCCAGCCATTTTAGACCAGGCCCTCTGGACAGAGGCTGCCTTTCTGGCTGAGCTGCTAAGGAGATGTACAAAGAGAGCGAGGCTCTGACTACACTCTGTTGATAAACTTTCAGAATAGGCCTCTGTTGGAGCACCCCATGGACTGGCTGTAAAGAAAAGGGTGTTAAAAAAAGAAACGCAAAGAGTGAAGGGTTTCCTTTGCTTAATCACAACCAGCTGAGAGAGAAACAGAGAGCAAGCGAGCACAAGAGACAGAGAGAGAGGGAGAGAGAGAGAGAGAGGGAGAGAGAGAGAGAGACAGAGAGAGAGAGACAGAGAGAGAGAGACAGAGACAGACAGAGAGAGAGAGAGAGAG
>BRDA01036196.1:0-13471 GCA_036984385.1 Crenuchus spilurus | reverse complement strand
CGGACTGAGTTAAACAGCCGGTGGCCCGGCGGCCCACTAACCCATCGGCCCACCGGGGAAATCCCCGGTAGTAATGTATGCCAGTCCGCCCCTGCCGGTCATCTTCTCCTTAATACAGTGCAGTCATCCTGTCCCATGTACAGAAAAGCACCCCCAAAACATGATGCTTTTAAGCAGGGGAACCTTCCTTCCTTGCCATGCATGACTTTAAACCATGACGTCTTAGTGTATTAGCCACAGTAACCTTGGAAACAGTGGTGCCAGCTCTCTTCAGGTCATTGACCAGCTCTTCCCCTGTAGTTCTGGACTGATTCCTCACCTTTCTTAGGATCATTGATACACCATGAGGTGAGATCTTGCATGGAGCCCCAGTCAGAGGGAGATTGACAGTCATGTTTAGCTTCTTCCATTTTCTAATAATTGCTCCAACAGTTGATCTTTTTTCACCAAACTGCTTGGCAATTGCCCCGTAGCCCTTTTCAGCCTTGAGAAGGTTTACAATCTTGTCTCTGGTGTCTTTGGACAGCTCTTTGGTCTTAGCCATGTTAGTAGTTGGGAGTCTTACTGATTGTGTGGGGTGGGCAGGTGTCTATGCAGCTATCGACCTCAAATACGCGGACTTACAGGTCTTTGAGAGCCAGAATGTTTGCTGATTGGCAGGTGTTCAAATACTTATTTGCAGCAGTAACACACAAATACATGATTAAAAAATCATACATTGTGATTCTGGATTTTTTCTTTTAGATTATGTCTCTCACAATGGACATGCACCTAAGATGAACATTTCAGACCCCTCCATGATTGCTAAGTGGGAGAACTTGCAAATTTGTAGGGTGTTCAAAGACTTATTTTCCTTACTGTACATAATGATGTATAATGAAAAAATAATTAAACGTGCTGTTCTTGACTGTTGTTGTGACTTACAAAGGATCAGCACATCTGAAAGGGCATGAAGTTTATTTTTCCCATGTTTCTGAAGGATTAGCTAAAATAAGGCAATATGACTAACATCAAATGAAAACTTATATACTGTACATTAAACCAATTTACTAAAATCCTCCACATGTCAACAAAACACCTCCAACCCACCAAGCCTTCATGCTTTCAACACACCATCTAGGAGCACTCCATCTAATATATCCTGGACTTTCACACGAGCCATTCTTATGAGAATCAATGTAATTCAATTAATCTGTGAGTGGTTTAAATACAGTATATATATATATATATATATATATATGTATGAAGACTAGAAACTATTACATATGGACTGTCTTATAATGCATGAAAAATATCCTAAAAATATCCACAGAATTACCTTGAAAGAGACAGCAAGAAGTATGAAATTGGACACATGAGTGCTTCATCATATGCTGTTACACATGGTTAACCACACTGTGACACCTCTGTGTCAGGTGAAGGATAAAGACCTTTTTGGATGGTTCTTTATCTCAAAATGATCACTAAGTCAGCAGCTGCCATGTACAGGGTTGAGCATCACAGCACTCCAGACACCCTTAAAATCGTCTGAGAACAATTGCTCATCATGCAATTACACCCACATCTCCTCTGAGAGCTCCACTCTCTACTCATGGATGCACCATAATTAATTGTATCATCATGTCTGATTATCACTCCAACCAGTTTATTCGATAAAACAACAAAGCCTCAGTTCATACCAAGTACAACCATAAAGAATCAGTAGAAGGAACGAGAAGAAAATCTGATATTTTTAGAACTCTAGAAGAGTCTAAGGGCATGTTCATAAAAGTCAGTACATTGGGCTAACCCAAGGCTTGTGTTTGTTGCCTTGTATATATTTGGTCTGGTTTGGTTTGTTTTCACACTGCATTTTTGCAAGTGTACCAAAGACTTTTGTATGATACACCTACATCCTGTCATCACTTACAGTACTTGAGGGGCATCTTCCTACACTTGACACTGATTGGTTTGTAGAAAGACGTTTGCCTGACGTTGGCATGTGTTTAGCTTAAGGTGGCATTGCTCTGGTGTCAGGTCATATCCTTCCTCGCTCATCCTCTCAGAGAATCGGGTGAACGTTTCAGCATTTTTGTGAGTTTTTTCAAGCAAGAGTTTTAACCTGTTCATCAGACCAAATTTCAATGAAACATTTAGTCTCCTTCTCGCTCCAAGTGCTAGCACGGCTTCTTTTTACTGACTTTCTGCTTATTTTTCTTCTTCTGTTGTTGAACACCTCTGTCAACTTCCTGTAACTGATCTGAAAGTCAGAACCTTCTAGAAAAGTGTTTTCACACTGCACAAGAACCGGATCATGGTTCAGTAGATCCAGACCGAGACCACCTCTTTTAGTCGAACCACATATTACTCCTTTAGTCCAGACCATGGTTCGCGGCCCCTTTCACAACTGCTTTTTTGGTTTGGACCAAACTGAAAAGTCTGAGAGTCCAGAACAAACAATGTAGGTGTGAAAGCAGCCTATGAGCCTACACTAAAGAAAGAGATGCAACTGAATTCAAACATTTACATTATGTCCACATCAGTATAACATATACTGTATCAATATGCTCATTTACAAAAGAGAGCAAACGGAAACATCAGTGAGATCATTTTATTTGCTTTCCTGAATTATTTATATCATCATAACAAATATTTGTTTACTGACATAATCTGATCATTTTCTTGAGCTCTCTAAACAGCAAAGCATCTGTTTCTACAGATAATTAATTTCAGACCTCAGAAAAGTTATTGTCATGTTTCATTAACTCCAGACCTTGACTTGTCAAATTTCTAGGGAAAACAACATTTGGTATATTATCTTGTAAAATTCTGTAATTATTTACATTATTATCACATGACAACACATTGTTTTCTTGAGATAATGAAATAATTTTGTCAAGATCTCTCAATAATGAAATTTCTTGATTAAAAAATAACTTGTCTTAAAAGAATGTCAACAGGACTCAATGGGCACCTTCAGTTTGTTATTTTATTATCACAATCTTGTTAAAGGAGCAAGTTAAATGTGTGGCCTTTTAGCAATTAGTGTCATTTTCAGCAACAACAGTGTAGTGTATGACTGAGACCAGATTTCAGTAGAATAAAATGAGTTCAACAATGTCTGAAGAGGCCAGATGCTCAGGCATGTTATAATGACATTCGGGCCCACTGGGGAAGTGCTTTCGTGTGGAATCAGACTGACTGTCTGCATGTTTGAGGAGATAGGCTGATGGGTATAGGAACAGGTCGTCAAACAGGTGACTGGAAACAAGAGTGGTTTCACATGCCTCAGGCAACTGTAACTGAGCCAGCCCTAATTGGGGATGTGCATACACCAAATGAGCCATAAGTCGTCCCAGATCGCGCATGAGAAAGCCCGTCCACTAGACCAACCCTGACTGGGTCCAGCTCTGCCACTTGGAATGTGAGTTCCTATACAAGCAACAGATCTGACAGAGGATGCTATGCAAGGCCAAATTTGGGAAAAAAAACATTGAATGTACAACTGCGTCATCAATGTATCTGCATCACTGAGCCCTTGTTAAAGTCCTACATTAGAGGAGACAACCAGACTTCCACTGGGAGCATAACATCCAAGTCATATTTCACTGTGTCATTCACCCATGCTGCATAAAACTACATAATGAACACAAATGTAGTCATTTAATATACACCAAAGGGGCATGTTTAAAGCACACAGTCATGTCAGAATACTATGACCACATACCTAATAGTGGGAATATCTATCTTATCTCAGTGTTTCCTCACTGATTATCCTGATTTTTCCTCATTTTCTCATGTTTCCTCATTGCTCCTGTTATCATTATAGAGATTATCTGGTCAGCCGTGGCACAGTGATTTCTCTGAATCATCAGCAGGACTTGTGGTTTCCATCTGTCATCAGTGTCCAATGAGGCATCACTCTTATGCCATTGGGAGGCACTCAATGTACGAGAAGTCCATTCTCAGTGCACCTTGACTATGCTGAATCGAGAAGATCACAAAGTTAGTGGTTTCAGAGGTGCCACCAGCATTCACCTGGTACCCTATTATCATGCCCTTTTGGTCATCAGTCAGATCACATCCTTCACTCATGATGACCATTTTGTACTCTGCTACAACTGACTAGTGTTCTCGCTTACTTAAACATGTAGCAAACCCTGTTACATTTAACCTGTGACATCTTGGGCCAAGTCTCTTCCAAACCACGAGTGATCATTAATATTCTGATATTACTGTCAAAGTGTGCATATCTCAGCATATGTGATTAATTTGTCTCTGATCTGTGCTCAAGTTTACAAAGATTATATCTAGCAAAGCCCATAAATGGCAGAGAACTGAGCTCCTGAGATTAATGCAAGTTTAAATTAAGCTTTTACTTGTGCAAATTGAAGCAGGAGCATAAAAAGGTCTTCAAAGCAACAAATTATCAGGCGCTACAAACAATGGGTTTTTAATCAGCAGAGAAGCAAATCATGCAATGAGATTTAATAAATCTGTTAAGTATTAACCTTTACTAGCAACGTTAGCATTCAATCAGGTGCAGCTTCAGCAGGTCTCATTTACAGGTTTGCTGAGATATGCCATCGATGGGTAATATCACTCATTTTCATTTCAATCTGATATATTATTATATTCTCACCATAGACTGTATATAGATGGACAATGTCACTCCATTCACTTCCGTTCTATAAAAATGAAGCCAAAATGCAAATGCCAACTTGGGAAGCCACAGTTGGCTGATTATAAGCCAGAAAGAGTTGCTGTAGTCAGGGTTGCCAAGTCTAGCAAAAACCTCCAGCCTAAAGGCTATCTAAAACCCGCGCTTCAGAAGTTGAAACTAGCTCAACATTTGAGGTATCACAGGCCATATTTAGACAATATATGGCAAAAGAACTACTAGCATACTTACTCCTAAATCTTCTGCTACTCTAACTTTGTTTTTAATGATCTATTCCAATTAATACTTTTCATGAAGCATGTTGTTTACAATGACTTTATTAGTAGTACTGTAATTGTATCATTATTAATAATACTGTAAAATAATTATATATAATTAATTATTTATTAATAATATCATTTTAGAATTTTGAAAATAGCACAAAAGTGGCACCCTGTGTCACACAGTCTGTCAATCACTTCCCTCTTACCATGAAGTAATGTTTAAAAATGATAAATTGCAGCAACATTGCAAAAAAATATTGAGATCATAAAGGATCTTAAACATGTTCAGTACATCTAACATTTAAGCTTATTCAGTATATTCCCAGACATTTCATATACAAAACCAAATATTAAGTGAAATGATCTCAGTGGAAAATATTTTACTTAAACATAGATTTTTTTAAACAAGCAGTGTTTCATTGGGTGACAAGTAAAATACATAGAAATTGCATTGCCCAAATGTGGGCAATGTTGCTCAAATGTTGCTCTTTGTGAGGAGTGGATGAAATGAGGAGAGCAGACCCAGAGGGGACAGTTTACTCAGAGGATTTACTGACAAGGCAGGCAGCACACGAGACAAACCACAGCAAACAACCAGGTGAGAGTGAGAGGAGAACAGAGCAATCACAAGAGGAACTGAGACTAAGACACAAAGGAGCTGGACTAGGAGAGCTTAACAGGTTCAAGTAGACTACAAACACTAGGCAAGATATCAAACATGAGAGAAACGGCTTGGTAAGTCACGAGCATAAGCTGGCGGCATTATTTCGCCCTGAGGAAGGGGAGAGCTTGCGTTTTAAGCGCTCTCTGCTAATTAGGCGCAGGTGAGTTCAATACTCTGGAGAGAGCGACCTTTGCTCTCTCCTGTGATTGGGTGACTGTCCCGGCGGCGGCGAGGCCTGTTGTTGGCGGCACGTGCCAGTTGATGGGGCACGAGTCCTGACATCACCCCTCCCTGAGGGCCCCGACTCAGGCACCCTGGATGACTGAGACGAGTCCTGAGATGAGCGAGGTCTTCCTCTGGGCCTGGGCACTGGCAGATGCGGATGGGAGCAGTGGAAGTCGGCGATCAGCGCCGAGTCCAGGATGTCCGAGGCGGGGACCCAGCATTGCTCCTCAGGACCGTACCCTTCCCAATCCACGAGGTACTGGATGCGACCTGCTCTACGCCATGAACTGAGCAGGGACCAGACCGGATAGATAGGTTGCTGTTCCGGACTCCTCCTGCTCCTCCTCTTGGATGCTCTTCTCATGCAGACCAGCAACTACAGGTTTAAGATGGGAGACATGGAATGAGTTAGCGAGTCTAAAGTGTCTGGGCAGTTTGTATGTGTGTCTCTATGTGACATCGTTTATTTTTTCTAGTATACTGAAAGGACAAATGTATCTGGGAGAAAGTTTACTATGTCCCTTCATGTCCTTGGTGGAGAGCCAGACTCGATAACCAGGTTGGAGGGCAGGGCCCTCTGGTCAGCATGTTGTTTGTTCATCTGTAGAGTATCCGTACTCGATGCAGATCTTGATGGGTGTCCTCCCAGACTCTCTCGCTCTGGTGCATCCATGCATCCACTGCAGGCACTTCGTTGGATGCCGCTGTCCATGGTGCTTGAGGTGGTTGGTAGCCTAGCACACATTGGAAGGGAGTAAGGCCTGTGGCGGATGAGATCAGGGAGTTCTTGGCTATCTCGGCCCAAACTAGGTAACAGGACCAGTCTGTGGGATTATTGTGGCAGTACAAGCGAAGGAATTTGCCCAGCTCTTGGTTTACCCATTCACACTGCCCGTTGCTTTGCGGGTGGTAGCCTGAGGTCAGACTAACTGAGATACCCAAATGTTCAAAGAAGGCAGTCCACATGCGGGAGGTGAACTGGGGCCCACGCTCTGTGAGTATGTTTTCAGGGATGCCATAATTTCTAAAAATGTGGAGGAAAAGCGCCTCTGCTGTCTGGAGGGCTGTGGAAATCTGTTTAAATGGGATGAACTTGAGGGCCCGGGAGAACCGATCTACGACTGTCATAATTACCGTATGCTCTTCAGACGGGGCATAGTCTGTCACAAAGTCAAGGGCTATATGTGACCAAGGCCGTTCGGGCACCGGAAGGGGCATGAGCTTGCCAGCAGGAAGGGTCTTAGGTGTTTTGCAATGGGCGCATACTGCTCAGAACGAGGCATACTTGTGAACGTCTTTGGCCATGTTTTCCCACCAGTAGCGAAGGGAGACGATTTGGTGGGTTCTCTGTTTGCCTGGATGGCCGGTGGAGACAGAGGAGTGACTCCAGATGAGTATTTTGAGATGCACTGGGGCCGGGACATAGAGTTTGTCTGGTGGGCAGTGTTCCAGTGTAGGGGTGCCTTGGTTGGCCTCTCTGATCTCTCTATCTATATCCCACTTGATGGCCAAGGCGAACACTCAAGGGGGTAGTATTGTCTCGGATTCCTCACTGGCTTCATTTTTGTTGGCGTATAAATGAGAGAGTGTCTGCCCGTCCATTCTGGGAGCCGGGCTTGTACGAGACAAAGAAATTAAATCACAAAAAAAGAGGGACCACCTGGCCTGATGCGGGTTTAGCCTTTTTGTGGTTCTCAGATACTTAAGGTTTTTATGGTCCGTGAAAACAGTAACAGGATATTTAGCCCCCTCAAACCAGTGTCTCCAATCCTCGAAGGCCAGCTTGATGGCTAGCAACTCACAGTCACCGATAGTGTAGTGTCGTTCAGCCGGGGTGAGCTTGTGTGAGTAAAACGCCACGGGGTGCAACTGATGGGGTTTTCCAGAGTACTGGGAGAGCACTGCGCCTATCCCAACTTGGGAGGCGTTGACTTCTACAAAGAAGGTTTTGAGGGGGTCAGGCTGCTGCAGGAGGGGTGCTGAAAGGAAAGCTCCTCGCAACTTGGCGAAGGCATTTTCCGCGTCAGCGCTCCAGTGCAGAGTTTTTGGTTTGCCTTTAAGGAGTGCAGTGAGAGGGGTGGCTATGGAGCTGTAATTGCGAATAAAACACCAATAAAAGTTACAAAAACCCAGGAACTTCTGTAGTTTTTTGGCTGAAGAGGGGTGAGGCCACGTTTCTGTGACAAAAATTTTCATGGGGTCTGCGGAGACCCCCCTCTGCACTGATGATATAACCTAAATAGGAGACCTGGGGGACATGGAATTCACACTTTTCAGACTTCACATAAAGATGGTTCACACAAAGGTGCTGGAGGACAGCGCGTACGTGGCGGATGTGCTCCTCCAGGTTTTTCGAAAAATGGAGCAGGTCATCCATGTACTCGAGGACCCACCTGCCTAGCATGTCTCTGAGAATGTTGTTGATGAACGACTGGAAGACTGAGGGGCTTAAACTAAGGCCGAAAGGCATAACAGAGTATTCGTAGTGTCCCCTAGTGGTCACAAATGTAGTCTTCCACTTGTCACCTTCACAGAGCTGGATAAGGTTATATCTGCTCTGGAGGTCTAGCTTAGTGAAAATCGGCGCGCCCCAGAGAGTCTCAAGAGAGGAGGACATTAGCAGGAGCAGATAAGCGTACTTTTGGCATTGATGGCACGGTAATCAATACAGAGCCTGAGCCTGCCCTCTTTTTTCTTAACAAAAAAGAAGCCTGAGGAAACCAAAGAGGTGGAGGGTCAGATTAAACCCTGTTCTAAGGCCTTGGTTATATACTGGTCCATAGCCTTTTCTTCCTCTATGGTGAGGGGGTAGACTTTGGTTCGTGGCAGGGTGCAATGTTCTAAAAACTCTATGGCGCAGTCCGTGGGCCTGTGAGGGGGCAGAGATGCAGAGGGAGGTTTTCTAAAAACGTCTATGAAGTCAATGTACTGGGTTGGGATATTAATGTCAGCATCTATGAGGGGGCTCTCTACTGAGATGGAGTGAACTTGCATGTGGGGTCTGGACATGCACTGGTGGAGGCAGAATGGGGACCATTTTATAATGTCTCTCTGCTGCCAGGAGATAAGGGGGTCATGGGTCTCAAGCCATTGGAGGCCTAGAATAAGGGGAAAGGACGAGGAGTTCAAATTCCGAAAGGGCAATGACTCAGTGTGGCAGGCGCCTACGCGCAGCTTAATGGGCAATGGTGGAGGGGGCGAGTGGGAATGAGATGTCTCTGGACAAGCTCAGTGTTTATGAAGTTCTCCTTGGCGCCTGAGTTGATTAAGGCTGTAACAGAAAACATCCTGCAAGGGCAGTACAGCACGACATCGAGAGTGAGAGAGCGTGAAAAAAGGTTTGTGGTGGGAAGACTCACCATGTTAGCAGAGGGGTGAGGGTCCGGTGATCCCCCCGGAGGTTGGGCCATGGGCTGTGCAGGGCGGAGTGGACAGGCTTGTACCAGATGGCCGGATTGGCCACAGTACATACATAAACCCCGCTGATGCCTCCGACGTCTTTCTTCGGGAGTAAGACATGAAAAATCACACTGCATGGGTTCTGGGTTTTCACGTCCTGTTGCCGGAGGTTGACTGGGAGGTTTAACTGGAAGGTGCACTCTGGGTCTGCGCTCCTGTAGGAGGTGGTCGATTCGAATACTGAGATTTATTAGTTGTTCCAAGTTCAGAGATTCATCTCAACAGGCGAGCTCGGCGCGTATGTCCTCATTCAGGCAGCCTCGGTACATAACTAGCAGGGCTGCCTCATTCCAGCCGCTTAAGCTAGACACCGTGTGGAATTAAATTGCATAATTGCTGAATGCCTGCCCTGGCGGAGTTTGGTTAAAAGTTCACCACTACTTTTATCCTGAGCTGGGTGATCAAAGACTACTCTAAACTCCTGAACAAAGTCAGCATAGGAGGTGCTGGCAACCTTGGGCCAGACGGCCGTGACCCATTGAGCGGCTTTACCAGTTAACCGTGAGGCTATGAAAGCAGTTTTATCTGTTTGGGACTCTGACTTGTAGACGCATTGGAGCAAGAAAGTAGCACAGGTGTCTGGAGAGCTGTCAAAGTTGTCTGGCTTACTCACTCTGAAGGATCTGCTGGACTCCACAGTGTTAGTAGGTTTGGATACGCTGGGACTGGTCAGCTTCTGCAGTTCGGTTGCGAGACATGTTGCGAGTTGTGCATGGTGGTGGCGATCTGGGCAAGCTGGTTCTGCTGGTCATTTTGTTGCTTGGACAGAGAGTCCATGGAGTGGGCTAAGCCCTGCAGAGTTTGCTGGTGCTGTCCTAACGGCCTTGTGTAATGACTCAGATTCTGAGGTCTGCATTTTAGGGGCGAAGTAAACTGTGAGGAGTGGATGAAATGAGGAGAGCAGACCCAGAGGGGACAGTTTACTCAGAGGATTTACTGACAAGGCAGGGAGCACACGAGACAAACCACAGCAAACAACCAGGTGAGAGTGAGAGGAGAACAGAGCAATCACAAAAGGAACTGAGACTAAGACACGAAGGAGCTGGATCAGGAGAGCTTAACAGATTCAAGTAGACTACAAACACTAGGCAAGATATCAAACGTGAGAGAAACGGCTTGGTAAGTCACGAGCATAAGCTAGCGGCATTACTTCACCCTGAGGAAGGGGAGAGCTTGCGTTTTAAGCACTCTCTGCTAATTAGGCGCAGGTGAGTTCAATACTCTGGAGAGAGTGACCTTTGCTCTCTCCTGTGATTGGGTGATTGTCCCGGTGGCGGCGAGGCCTGTCGTTGGCGGCGCACGCCAGTAGAAGGGGCACAAGTCCTGACACTCTTTCTTCACTGAGATTCTCCTAAAATTAAAAGAAATACACAAGAAACAATAAATTTCTGATTGAGATGAAATTATAACTTCACAGAATTAAAACTGGGAAGACAGTTAGTCCAGACTGAGAAATGCTTGAGTTCATATTGAAATTCTTGTGGCCCAGAGTGGCTCAGCGGCAGGGCTGGTGCTCTGCATAAGCAGACACACTGTGGGTGGGGCCTCATTTGGGGAGGGGGGGAACCACGTAAAACTTTGCTGTGCTTTGCTTGACTTCACATGTATTGGAGGAGGCCTGTGTTAGTCTGCACCCTCCTAGAGTCAGAGACATTATATGTGATTGGGAGAGTCAATGAATGGGTGGGTCTGTTGGTTACCAAACACACTACGGAGAAAATCTGGTAAAATTATAATTTAAAAAAGGAAAAAAAGAGAATCCTGTCTTTAGTAAATTTGAGTGTTACATTGTTGTGCCAAATCTAAGCTCAATGTGAGAATCTGCACAACTCAAGACACGAGATTAATGAGGTCTTTCTCTCGGGAGAAATGTTTGAGCAGCAGGAGATTTAAGCTAAAAATCTACAGTACCTTGTTTTTTCCATCTCACTGGTGTCTGGGAAACACTACTGAGATGTTAACAAGACGTTTTGGGTGTCACCAGTCCAGTCTGTTAAAGGATTTCATTGTTTTTAGTGAGGCTGCAGTCGTGACGCTTGCTGAAGCTTTCATGGGCAAACAATATGAAGGAAATTCCACAAATAACTTTAACTGTATGACAAACCGAAAAGAAGAAAGAGAGAAGGTACTCAACTCCACAGCAGATGGCCTCATTATAAAAACATTAAGGAAACAGTATGGTCCTTTAGTCCCCAACAGTCTGACAACCATGCCAATCAGTCTGGGTGAATATGATTTTTAATGTATTGTATGCATTACAATGTCTTTAACTGAAACATGTCTGTCTGAAGCTGTTTGGCAGTGACAATAAAGTAAATTTAAAATGTTGATGCAACAAGAAATATCACTATATGAAGAGCTGTAATGAGGGTCATAAACACACCCATGTGATGTAATTTGCTGAGAATTAAACAGCAGTTGATATCCACATGGTGGTGGTTGACATTTATAAATCATATACTGTATTACATTCACTGCACACATGTAACCCATCCGTGCAGTGAAACACACACTAATGAACACACTATGTTGTGAGAACATGTGTCTGAAGCGGTGGGCAGCCCTATCCATGGTGCCAGGGGAGCAGTTGGGGTTTAGGTGCCTTATGCAAGGGCACTTCAGTCATGACCTGCCTGGGGATCTAACTGGTGACCTTCCAGTCACAAGACCAGATCCCTAAACCACCAGACCACCATCAGACCCCCCTATTACTAGAGAAAAGAGGAAATGCTCATCAACCAGCCAATCTGATCTGTTGACATTATGTGGTACATTTTCTTCACAAACCCTCCAAATACTCAGAAATACTCAAAGGCTCATTTCTGCCTGAAACAATCAGAGTTGGCCTCAGTTGTTAACTAGTTTGCTTCATGATAGAAACTCCACAAACAGACATACAGTGTTTCCTTCACAGGTATTTTCGAGTCCTCCTCTTTGCTCGTTGTTGTTTTCAGGTTCCTATGTCATTTTACCCCCACATTGTTTTTTTCCTCCTCGCCAAGATGTGAAGCTGTTTAAGAAGCAGTTACCTGGAGAGGTTTTGCCAATTAGGCTCCTCAGGTCATAGGCAGGTCTAAAGTTCTACCTTTAAATAGGTCAAAACTCCAAATATATTCAGGTTCTTTTGTGACACTGCATAATAAAAGAAGAATGATATTTCCATCCTATTAAACTGTCTCCCGAGCTATTGCACTCGCTTGCTTTTAGCTTGTAATTTCCAAACCATTTGTGTGAAGCCCAAAGAAAGTCTACTAGTAGTATGTTTTTATTTTGAAAAATGCATTTTTTTCTGACATTTTTTTCTTTACTAGTGTCAAGAGTATTGATTTTATGAATTTATATACTCTCACTGGCCTCTTCATTAGGCACACATACCTTGTATCTACACTCATTGCACTGTGTAGTTCTACAATTACAGACTGTAGTTCATCTGTTTCTCTGTGTACTTTATTATCCTCCGTTCTTCAGTGATCAGGACCCCACAGAGCAGATATTATTTGTGTGGTGGATCATTACCAGCACTGCAGTGACACTGATGTGGTGGTGGTGTGTTAGTGTGTGTTGTACTGGTATGAGTGGATTAGACACAGCAGAGATGCTGGAGATTTTAAATTATGTCAGCTCACAGTCACTCTGTTAGATACACCTGCCTTGTTGATTCAGAGGCAGCATCTGAAACCGTTTTGCTGAGTTTCGGCATGAGCGGCGCGTGCCACGCCCACTCTAAGCTGTATCTGTGATAGCAAAACTTTGGGGCAGTTTCGTCACAGCTTTAAAAGAGGCGGTCTGGTGAAGCTGAGTTCCTTGCACGCCCACTCCAAACTCACACCAGCTGGGGACAATCCACCTATTTAAACACTCTAAACTGCCGAAGTGTCAGCTGAAGCGTCAGCTGTTGTGTGCAGCCCACCTCGTGGTAAGACCTAATCGGGTTAAGACCTGCGAGTCTACCTGTGCGAGTCCACCGAGCAAGGCCACCAACAAGGCGGCCGGTCATACTGCCTCAGCCATGTGCTATCAGTACATCCCCGTTATCGCTGGGTCCTACAGAAAGCGCAGAACTCTGTACCGGCACAAAAACCATGCTAACCTCAGGCCAGTAACGCAGACTCCTCCTACTTTTACTACTCTTTCCATGGGTTTATGGAACTGCCAGTCAGCTGTGAACAAGGCTGACTTCATTGCCTTCTATGCAAATCA